>SNVD02002083.1:0-15632 GCA_013180625.2 Boswellia sacra | reverse complement strand
TGTCGATGATCATTGATTCAAACTCAATCTGAGGATAAAGCTTTGCAGTCTCTTGGCAGCACCTCAAGAACAGTCCATCTCCAAGCTTCATGATGTTAGCCTTGTGGACAGCAGTCACCTTCTTGCGGCCGTGTTTTGTCGCATAGTCGAAAGCAAACTTTGCAATGCGTCGAGATTTTTGCTCCGTGATGATCTTGAGACATTCGACAACTCCGGGCACACTAGAATGCTCTAGAGCACTATACTCGCCTTCGGTTTGTTCTCTTATGACGTAAAAGTCTAGATTCGGGTGTTTTGTCTTGAAGCCAGCCATGGATCTAATATGAACTACATTGGCGAACAAGTCAAGCTGTTTTCGAATTTTCATATTGAGTGTCTCAAGATCTCCGCTGGTGGTGGCAGGTGATGAAAGAATTCCTTTGAGAGCTATCCCATTTTCCTTGATTGAATTTACTACAGTCTCTAGGGGCACACTCATAGAGGGGTTAACTTCGCTCAGGAAAAACTCCTCAAAGTCAATAGGCACACTAATTGCAGATAATACGTTCTTAACGGCCAGACAAAGTTCAGGACCAACACCATCGCCGGGTATGAGAGTGCACTTCAAGTTGGCCGTCTGATTCAAGTCGTTGATTGGTTGGTGCTGTTGACGGAGTATCGCTGTTGGAGCGAATGCCGAGTGTGGCTGTGCTACGAACGAACTAATACTGGAGGTGGGTTGATGTAATCTGATTTTTTCAGCAGGGTCTTGAGCGTCCGGAGAGGGAGTTGAGTAGGCTGATTGACTAGATGTCGAAGTTGCAGATGAATTGAAGTCTCTCTGGAGCAATCCGTTTAGCGCAGTTCCTTTTTGATTGCTCTGAGCTGTAAATAGGTTTGAGTTGACGATCAAAGACTTTGTTTTCGTCCCTAGACGAAGAGCGAGAGTACCCGAGTTTAGCATTATTGCGGCGCCTATGAGGCTTTAACGTCCGTTATGATGAGACTCGAGTTCTTGAGAGGCGCTGGTCAGTGTGGAGGGGTAGGGAGCAATAAGATTCGTTAACTAAAAGATAACAGGTTCCTAAGTAACAATAAATTACAGACAACTTAAACTAGTTCAGTGTTGAAGCGAACACAGCTCGTGGGGTATGAGAAAACACAGGGCCGCAAGGGTGCCCTTGCTCACCTTAGACAGCGCGCACCTTGGCGCCTCAGTCAACGTGAGCTGGCCGAGCGGCTTGCGAGCTTCCGCCCCCAGTGACCGCAATGCTATGGATACCACAGGATTTTGCTCCACATAGGGGTCGCACTCGAAACTTGTGCGCGCGCCGAGGTTTTGTTGTGTCCAAGGACGTGCGCGCCGGGCCAGCGAATCTCAAGGGAAGCAAGTTTCATCAGCTGATTCGGTGCATATGGCGGCCTATTTTCACATGTCAAACAGCCGAGCTCACATAGTTGTGCTCAACACCTTATGAGAACTCCTTAGGATGAAAAAATATATCCCCCTTATTGTCGAACCGATAAAGAACTCGATGAAGTCGATATGATTCATGACAAAGAGCAGCCATCCACAAGCCGCCGTGTCAGATTCACGTGTAACTCTGCACACTCCACATGACATCCATGAAGGATGAACTTCTCCAACCACACACTCGCCGGTGTTCTCAAAGAAGCTGCCTGCGAGATTTTCTTGAGCACCCTCGACAAGGTAGGCGGTGCCAAGGATCTGGTGCTCAGCAAGTCGATTCTCATACAATTAGACGCCGTATGTGGTATGCAAAAATTGCGTCAGAATGCTGTTGACAAAGTTTTCAAATTTGAGTCCGGACCCATGAACTCAGAGACTCGCAATAGAGTCTACGTGATCAGACCTACTGCTGACGAGGTCAGGCATGTTGCGCAACATATAAATCAACACCTCAACTCTTCAGACGATAAGAAAACTCAACAGCTTGATATCAAGTTCTGGGTGATATTTGTACCCAAGTTTTACTATTATTGTGACCTTATACTAGAAGAGGAGGGGGTATATGAGTTTGTAACAGTTCTGGAGTGCCCACTTGGCCTGTTTCCGCTTGAGTACGATGTGTACTCTCTGGAGGATGAGACTATATTCAAAACCCTATTCCTTAACAAAGATATAACACCCTTGGGTGTTGTAGTTGATTCAATTCTGCAGCTGCAACTGTTATCCGGTAATATATTCGATGTTCATGGTCAGGGTCATCTTGCAAAGATAGTTGCAGACAAATTAGATCAAGCCAATCTAACGAAGGGCATAAGAGCAGAGGGTTACCTGCGAACTTCGACCAGTAATCATGTCAAGGACTTCGAGAACTTGCGCTTGACAGAAAACAAACTCAACGAAAAGACTAAGCCATCATTCACAGATCTATACTTGATTGACAGAGATTGTGATTTTGCCTCGTTACTCTTGTCGCAGGCCAACTACGAGGGCTTCCTAGACGAGAGCTTCAATCTCAACTGCAACAAGCTTGACTTTTCAACAACTCCAACCTCCACAAGCTCTAACGCTAGCCAAGATGAGAAAACAAACATCAAGCATTCCGTTGCGAGTGATATCGATCCCATATATAGGGATGTTCGTGATAACCATTTCTCCACTGTTTTCTCTCTACTCAAAACGCGCTATCAAGAGATGAAAGAAAAGTATAGCCGGAGTCAAGAGATGAATTTGTCCAACTTGAAGAATTTTGTAGCCCACGAGCTAAAAGGGCTGCAAGCGGAATTCAAGTGTGTGGGGATACATATCAGTGCCTGCGAAGAGATAATGCGAGAGCGTCATAAGTATGATTTCAGTGAACAGTTAAGGAATGAGCAGAACATATTGGATGGAGTCGAGATCAGAAGGTGTTTAGACTATATCGACAAACTGATATCGCATCAACTGAACCCTTATGTACCTCTCAGACTGCTTTCGTTGTTGTCACTGACTCAAGGCGGCTTGCCGCCCCGTGACTACAAGAAGTACTCCTCGCTCTATTGCGAAACCTACGGACTACACAACAATGCAACTTTCCAAAATCTCATGAAACTAGGGCTTGTGACCGAGATGAGCCTATCACTGAACACTTTCACTGGTGGAGTGCTCGGATATGGATCCAAAGATACACCAAGTTCGAGTCAAAAGGGTCACACTGCAATGACTTCATCTTTGTCGCTCGCCTCTTTCACAGGCGCCATGTCCAGTTTCACGGAGAGGGCGAGCGGACGTATAGCTGCCAGCGTATCAAGTTCCGTGTTGCCAAGAAGAGGTAACCTTGCTACAATGTTGAAAAAGTTTCAATTAATGCCGGAACTCAGCGACGTCGGCTACAACATACGAGTACCCAAAGACCCAGCATTTGTATTCAATGGAGCCTTCATTCCCCTCATTTGTCAACTCGTTGGCAATTGTGTTCTCAGCCCAAGTGCTTCATCAGTGAAGAAAGGAACGCCATCTCTGAGCATGACACCGGCCGAACTAATGAAACTTTTACCGGGGCCAAATTTTAAGCGTCGTCAAGCTTTCCTAGGTGATTCCCCACCAAATGTTGCCAATGGTCAAAGCCAACCGATATCAGTAGAAGAGCGCTCCATTCTAGTCTATTTCATCGGCGGAGTTACGTTCGCAGAGATAACGGCACTCCGATTTTTGGCCAAACAGAGAAATGTTAAAATTGCAATAGCCACCACCTCCATAATGAATGGTAACAGATTGATAAATTCATTGATTCCTAATCCGATATAATAAATTATACACGGATAATCCTTCAATCGGATAACAACCGAAATTCCTATGCACCTCAGTTCAATACCATGTCGAACAATGAGCCACATGGCGCAGACAGACCCTCCATCTTCGACACAACCAGCATCCAGTTGTTATGACTGAACAACCTCATATTTGAGCTCATAACCTTTCACCTAGAAATCATTTTTATTTGATCACAATTTCGGGCGGGCTTCGCAAGCTTTCGGTCAGCCTCGGGTCATTCCTCAATCTTGCCCGACTTTTTTTAGTCTTTCCATTGCTTTAGCTCAATATTCCGCCTTCCGTCTCTTATTTAAACACACTCTATTTAGTCACTCAATGATTGCGGACATTTGGTTGTCTTTAGCATTGTGATGTAGAAGTCTATCTGTAGTTTTGGCGCTTCGTTGCAGGACAGCGCCGGCACTGATCGCCTCGGGCGAGCTGTCTTGAGGTATACACAGGTATGGATCTTCATCGTCACGATCGTCCTCGTCGACATGGGTGATACTCTTGTTCTATGGCTTTAGTGTTCGACCAGCCTCAATGAGCGACCAGTCGACTGGTATCGATGAGGAGGACGGACGAAAAAATCGACTTGTCAGTCAATATCACAGTCTGGATTCTTTTCGCTAGTCGCCATCCCACTGGATAGCGCCTCCAGCTCGTCGTGCTGTCAGACAGGCGGCGGAGACGAACGTCGCCTAGCGGTCGGCGGCGCGGGCTTCTGATTCAAGCTCATGTCCGCCGACGTGGGCTCCTCGAGGGTTATCTGGAACTGAATACGATCCGCCTGACTCTGCAGCTGCGCCTCCTCATTTTCCTCTTTGTGGCGCACTTCCTCTCGTCGAGCTCTTCCGGACTCATCCGGCTCGCTGTTTGCGTTCTCCACTTGTACCAAGCTCAACGTCTCGCCGGGCTCGCCCAGATCGGTCTCACTTTCATTGGGCGTGCCTGTTTTCGGTTGATCGGAGTCGACTGGCATGCGGTCCGCATTTGTAGCGCTCCCATTGTTGTTCTCGATGTTGTTGCTGTTAGTATTGTTGTTGTTGCTGTTGTTGTTGTTGTTACTGTTGTTGTTGTTGTTGTTGTTGTTGTTATTGTTGGACGTGGCCGAGGGGCTGTCGGGCTGCAGCTGATTGGCGAACCACTCGCGATTGTCCTCGAGGTTCTCGAGGATCTTCTGAGCGTCCGGGTGGACGAGGTCGGCCCAGGTCTCCCAGAGCGGGTGCACGATGTAGTCGATGAAGTAGACCTGCGAGCCCTCGACGTTGGCGTTGAGCCGGTCGCACATGGGCGAGATTTCGAGATTTTGCAGTCGCTCGCGGTCGCCCTGCTGGTGGAACTCGTCCATCACCTTGTCCACCCATTGGCGATAAATGTCCAGCGGCTTCGTGGGGTTGGACAGGTCGGCGCAGTGGAGCATATTTTGCAGCACTTGGATGCGCTCGGTGTAGTTGTCCAAGAGCAGAATCCCGTTGCCGGCCACCTTCTTGGTCTCGACCATCGTCTTGAGGTCGGCCAAGAGCGACATGTGCTTGCTCATATCGGTCGCTAGCACCATGTCGATGGTCATGCGTCGCAGCGTTTGGCGCTGCTTCTTGTTCAAGTTCTCGAGGAAGTTGCAGTCGAACTCTTGCATCAGCTTGAAGGCCACCGCCAGCGAGTGGTTCTCGAGCACACTCTCGTCGTTGTACATGAGCGCCAGCTCGTTGCCCGAGTCGATCAGGTACTGATTAGTGACGCCCGGATGGTCGACGTCGTGGATGGCGGCCGCGAACAGGGCGGTCATTACCTCCAGATCAGTGAAAACGGACTGCGCGCGCGTAGTCGAGGGCGGCGGGGGCGGCGCCATCAGGTACAGGAGATGCGGGTAGACACAGAGGTGCGAGTATAGTAACACGCGAGTCGTTGTCCGGGGGTTAAGGTCGTTGTGAGTGGGGGCGGCAAGTCGTTCAGAAGCAGTTAGTTGGGCTGTATTTCGCTTTGGCCATTGGCGCCGGTGTGCGGCGAATTAGGGATTAGCGTGGCTTTCGTTGCCTACTTACGTCAAGCGCGGGTGACAGCAACAGCACGTGGACGGCTTGTGTGACGTCGGCCGCGTGCATACTGTTGTGATATGGAACATTCAGGTAGTGCGCCTCGAGCGTTAGCAAGTAGTTCACCAGCTTCCGCGACGAGATGTCGAACGTTTGCATAAGATTACGGTCCTATTGTGTTCGCACGCGTGCCATTGTATGGATGTAAGTGATGGTAATGTGCTCGGTTAGTAATTAGTCGCTGTGTATGTGATACAGGTACAGGTGAAGGTGCAGGTGGATACACGGGCACGTGCACAGGTACGACTAGTGCATGACTAGCGAGCGCTAGACTAGCTAACTAGCAGACGACTCGTACACGGGTACAGGTGCAGCTATTAGTGGAAAGGGGGAAAGGGGGGAAGGGGCATGCCAGACGAGGACTTACCTTGAAAATCTTGTACATGACCACCGTGAGCGAGTGCGACTGCGAGAACTTGTGCACCTCGAAGATGTTGAGGCCCCAGACGTCGATCTGGTCGACTAGCTCGGCCAGCTCGGACTCGTGCACAGTCTCTACCCCGAACTCGGGCAACTGGTTGAGCGAATTTGTGTGACGCAACAACTGTTTGAGCTCGCGAATCTGCGGCTTCGGCGTCTGGATCTGCGGGTCGCGCGCGATCAACACCTGCGTGTTGCCGCCGGGCGCCGTCTGATTGGAGTCGTCGGGCGCCATCTCGGCCGGCGCCCCTTTTGCCTCCACCTTGGCCTCGTCGGCCACCATTTTGTCCGGCTCGCCGACGAGCTCTTGCTTCAGCTGCTCGGGCGCGCCAGCCAGTTGTTGCAGTTGTAGTGGTTGTGGCGGCTGTTGGAGTTGCTGTTGCGCAACTTGGTCGCCAGTGCGCATCTGGGCGCCGCTGGCGAGCGACACCGACGAGAGCACCGACGAGCTGGAGGCGCTCTTGGCCAGGAGAATGGGCGAACTGGCGCCGCTGGCGAGCCTTTGGTTGGCCGACGAGTCGGCGCCAGTCGGTTTGGGCGCTGCGCTCGCGCCACTCAGCTTGTCATTCTGCGGGTGGTATTGTTGTTGTAGTTGCTGTTGTTGTTGCTGTTGTTGCTGCTGTTGTTGTTGGTGCTGATGGTGGTGGTGGTGGTGGTGGTGAATATGGTGGTTGCTCTGCTCGATGGGCTGCACCTCGAGCTGCGTCTGGCTGCCGGCCGAGTCCAAGTGCTGATTGCTCGCCAAGTAGGGCAGGTCGAGGTCCTCCTGTTGCTTATCTGCTCGGCGAGGTGTCGTTGTTGGTGGTGTTTGTTATTGTTGGTGTTGTTGTTGTTGTTGTTGTTGTTGTTGTTGTGGTTGTGGTGGTTGTGGTGGTTGCGAGATGAGGGCGGCTTGTTAATGGACTTTTGCACGACCACCACTGTGAATAGACGCGAGCGTCTCGGATAGAGTTCGGATGCGATCGGAGCGAGCCGGGCCAGCGCTGGACGGCGTCTGAGACGGAGACCGAGTTTGGCACTGAGTGAGTGCGCGCGACACAGCTGTAATTGATAACATGGCTTGAGCCGCCAACGAGCCGCCGAGTCGGCTAATCTCTGGGCGGCGACGTCGTCTTCGTGGTCGTCGCGCTCGTCGTCTTTGTTCTCAAGGCGCCACCTTATCGGCGAGAGCAATCTGCCAGTGTACCAACGTGAGCGCCGCAGTCGCCTCGAGTCGGCGTCATGAGAGTCGGGCGGCGACCAAGACGACTACCACGACCACGACCACGACCACGACGGGCGGTCCTTGTGGATCGACATGTCGACGGCCGGCATGACGATCGCTTGATCAATTTACAATGCGCGCGCGCCCAGACACTCGAGCAAACTCCAGCAACAGCTCAACACTCGATCGCCCGCTCACAACTCGAGACCTGAAGCCGACGGCGCCTCCTTGGCAAGTCCGACTCACGCGCGTCGACACAAACACAGACACACACACACACACGCACACTACTTACCTAAAAAGGAACGTATGTAGCCAGAGATCTGACTGCCCGACTTGGACTCGGAGAAGTGCGACAGCTCCTTGTTGAGCATCCGGCGGAACTTGCTCGTGGCCAGGTCGCCCACCGACCTGTGCGCCTGGATGGCCTCGAGCTGGTCGAGACACCAGTCGAGCTCGTCGAGCGTGTCCACAGTGAGCCTGTGCATCGTCTCCTCGTCCAGCTGGTCCTTGATGTTGGCCAGCGCTTGGGCGGCCGCCGCAGCCGCGGCCACGGCGCTCTGGGCCGTCCGTTGTTGCTGTTGGTGCTGTTGGTGCTGTTGCTGCTGTTGCTTGCTGCTGTTGCTGCTGTTGCTGTTGCTGTTGCTGGCTGGCCGGCGGCTGGGGAGACACAGAGACGGCCTGTTGCTGCAGTTGGGGCTGTTGTAGCTGTTGTTGTTGTTGTTGCTGCTGCTGCTGCAGAGCCAACTGTTGCTGTTGGCCGTACAGCGAACTGGACAGCCGGCGCCCATCGCGCGTTCTGATCAGCCGGCCGGAGTGTTGTCACGTTCGCGTGCGCGCCCAGTCGAGTGCGAACAAGGCCGCCGAGGCGTGCGAGTGGCGTGCGTCATGGCGAGGCCATTGGCATTGTCGTCGGCCGTGTCGGAGGTGTTTGTGGTTTTGGAAGGGAAACACTTTGGTTAATTGAGTTGTCTTGACGCGTCTCGAGTCGAGTGGGCGCCGCCGTCGTCTGGCCGGGCGTGTTGTCGGCGACCCTTTGCGGTGCACTCAAAGGCGCCGCCGCACTTCCAGTGATTATCTGTCACACGACAATGGAGTTGCTAGCTCGCTCGCTCGCTTGTCGGCGACACTCTGTCAGAGTTGCGGCCGTGCACGCAGGCGCTCTCACTCTCGAGTGCGCACGAAACAAAGACCTACATTTGTCGAGGCGCCTCGGGCCGCCCGCGCCGCTCGCCGCAGTCGAGCGGTCTATCTGGCGAGTCGCGCACGTCATCTGCGCTCTCGCTGGCGCCGCCGCCGCCGTGCAACAGTCGCCCGAGTGTGAGCTCGCGCAGGTACGCGCCCACCAGCGCCAGCCGGAAGTCGGCGGCGCTCCGCTCGTCGCACTTGTCGTGCGCGTTGTCACGCTCGTCGGCCTCCGTCTCGGACTCGAGCTCATCGCCGCTCGTCCGGCTGGCGTACAGAGCCAGCGACTCTGGAATTGTGGAGGCTGCGCGCGCCGCCGAGCTCGTGGGCGTGTCAATCGGGGGCGAGGGCGTGGAGTCGGTCGCGGCGGCCGCGTCGGAGGCGCTGGCGCTCACATCCTCGTAGACGTCGTCGTCGTCCAGCGACATCGCCTGTCTGAGTTGGGCGTGCAGTCGGGACGCGGGCACGCTTGTCTGCGTGGCGCCCGCGGCCCGACTCGCAGTGGCACCGAAGAGCGCCGGGCGCCGCGAAACGGCCGTCGAGCCGGCCGCCCGGTGGCGTTTAATTAGCCGCCGGCCGAGTCCGACCACTCCGCCAGCCGCGGGTCCGCGTATTTGAGTGGCCGGCGGCGCGGGACTGCCCACGCTGGCGCAACTTCCGCTGCTACTTGTGCTCATTTTGCGCCTCATGCCGCGCGCCAACTGGCGGCCCAGCTCAAGGGGTCGCGCGAAAGTATTGGCGAGGTAAAGGTGCACTTGCTGGTGCTGCTGGTGCTGCTGCAGTTGGGCCTCACGCTCGCTGAGCGGCCACTTTGTGACACTGATGCGCCGCAGGAAATTCTGGCCCGTGTCCTTGAGGCGCAGCTTGAGCGTCGGGCGGGAATGCTTTTGGTGCTGCTGTTGGTGCTGTTGGTGCTGTTGGTGCTGCCGCTCGTCGGCGTTCAGGTTCAGCGCGAGTTCGAGGTCGAGCTGGTCGGCCAAGGGGCGCACATAGGCACCCTGAACCTCTTCGTAACTCTGCCACATGGCCACTGACTGGTCGACTTGAGCTCACAAACAACTGGTCGCGCGTCTAGCTCTGGACGTCGCGTAATTGTTTGCAGGATTGCGTTGAACGGCTTGCAATCCGGAGAACCGGATGAATCCGGTGATGCGATCGCGGCGCTGACGAAATGTTGCGTAAGTCGCTTCGGCTTCCACTCGGCCGGGCTTTGTGGTGTGGCTGGATCGGTAGCTCGCAGTCCCGCTCTATCAGCGCCCACGCACTCGCACAGTCAGCGCGCTCACTCTCACCTGAAGCCGGCCACTCGGCCGAGCTGCAACTGGTTGCGCAACGTGTTGTCGGCCACAGCAATCTGAATGCTTGGCGTTTAAGCCCCGCCGAGAGCTTGGCAATAAAGTGGCCGAGTGGCAAAGGCCGCGCTCGCCTGTCGCTCGCCGACTAACACCCACTCGCTGGCTCACTAATTCGGGTTCTTTCCTAAGTTGCGACGTTCACGTCGACGACGACCATGACGACGGCCAACTATCGCCGCTAATTACTATGAGATAACAATTGCACTCGGCCACATCCGATTATGTTCACACGTAAGCGACGAGTCAGCCGCCTGTTGACAACAGCCACTCAAGCGCCCACCGCTCGGCGCCAGCAGGGGGCAAGTTTGGCTCACTTGAAACTGTCGCACTTCACCCGGACCTGAGCGGCGCTCCTGGAGCGCCCATCGTGCTCACCTGGCTCCCAACTCACTGTCTTGCAGGCACCCTGGGCTTCGCAAAGAATCAAAAGAACTGACTTTCTCTCTCTCTCTCTCTCTCTCTCTTTCTCTCTCTCTCGAGCTCGTGCAACGAAATCGTTCATTAGTGTGCCGCCGCTAGTTCGACATCGACACTGACACACACAGCAGGTGGGCCACGCGCCCAGGCGAGTTCTCTGGAGCCTTTTGTTGGACACTCTTTTTGACGCACCCACGGCTTGATAACCGGGAGACACACTGCCAGAGTCAAAGGTAATGACCGAAGAAGCGTGGCGCAATCCATCTCGGGGCGCGGGATGAAGGCGCGCGCCATGATCGATAGCTCGACGTGACGAGCGCTGAGAATCGTTCGGCAGCGATCTCTTAGAGTGCTTGACTCGCCCCTGATCGGCGCTCGCAACACGCGAGCTCTCACAACAGGTGAGCGCTCGCTCTGTAACTCGTTCGGGCGGCCCTATCCTTGGCCTGACCTTCGCAGGGGCGCTGGCACGCCGGCGACGGCGGCGGTTTACATAATTGCACTGGCGCCAGTTCGGCGCAGCCGCCAGCATGAAAAATACTAGAGAGGCGCAGGTGAGCCGGCGCTTGGCGAGGCGGAGGCGAAGGCGAAGGCGGCGAGGGGAGGAGTTGAGCTGGCGGGCGCGCGAGGCAAAGATGACGCCGGCCGGAGATAAGATCCCGACCTGATCGCGCGCTCATTAGTCAGATGCGCCGAGCGCGAGCGGCGCCGAGACGCCATCGAGGCCCAAAGCCTTCGAGGGGCTCGGAGTGTTCACGACGACGTCGACGTCGTCGCAAATCGACGCCGGCGCGTCAATTTGCGCCCAGCGCGCGCGATGACAAACACACTCAAGCAGACTGCGGGCCTGTTTTGCGCAAATCAGTGCGCCTCGCCGACGAGCGCGCGCCTGTCACAGCGCATAAGCTGCTCTTGCTCGCGACTCTACGCCAAATAGAATGGCTCTGGGATTCAATTAGAGAGAGAAAATGGCCCCGGCCGAGGATGCGGGCGGAAGCGCTTAGTTGATTAGTTTTGGCGCTCAACTAAACTCACCGAAACGCGACAACGAGGCGAGCCGCACTAAAGTCTGTGTCGATGGAGCGCGTCGAGTGCGTGCGCCCGAACACGACCGCCAGAGTTGACTTGTGCCTCGGCCGTAATAAATAAAACAAACTCACGCTCGTCGCCGGCGCCCGTGTGAGTTGTCGTGTGGCGTCAGACAAGTGAGCAGTCGCCTTAGAGCCTCCAATTTGGCTCGGTTGCCGCCCGTCGCCGCCGCCGCCGCCGCCGCCGCCGGTCGCCCACGCGAGCGCGCACTCGGGCGGCGGGCCGGCCGAGAACATTGAACTTGGCGGCCAAGACGCCAGACGAGCGACGACTTTATAAATATTGCATGAGCATGCGGGTGGCATGCAAATTGGCGCCCTCGACAAGCCGCCGGGCCCTCTCGTGTGGGCCCACTCGGCCGCACGAGAAGCTGGAGCACTTCCGGCGCGCTCGGTCTGCGCGTGAGCGGCGCCACTTACGTAATCTGCGTGCTCTCGGCCGATCACACACTCGCATACACGCGAACACGCGGGCGCCAGCTCGGCCGGCGAGATTAGCAGTCGACGTCGGCTCGACGACGAGGAAACACACAAATCTAATCGCCCGCGTGTTACGCAAAGGCCACTCGCGATTGCAGCTCACGTTTTGCAATCGAGCCAAATCGATGGATCGCCGCATTGTCCCGACTGATCGGATTTGGGCGCACTATGGGAGCCTCGTGCATATGACTCTCGTTCAAATTGAAGCGCTCGCTTGTCACTGAGCGCGCCGGCCGCGCTCAACTGACTGCCACACTTACCTGTTAATTGGGGCCGGCAAATTGGTCAGGTGGATGTAATTGTGGCGAACATTCCGGAGGCTCGCGAGTATTTGAGCAAATGGAGTTACGATTAGCTCGTCGCCATGACTGCGCTCGGTGGCCGGCGTGGGCGGCGTGGGCGGCGTGGGCGTGCGAGACGGCGATTCGAGCAATCCGAGCGATGAGTGCGAGCGGCGCGTCCAAGTGGAGCGGCCGCACGAGTCCGAGGCCGACGACGCGAGCCGAGTTTTTATCGGCCATTTGTCGCGTGTGCGTGCGAGGGCGGCGTTGTAATTGGATTTGGCGGTCGGAGGCGCGGGAGGCGTGGGAGGCGCGTGTTAGTGTCGAGTTGATGTGGTTGTTTGGCTGTTGTCGCCATTGTTGTTGTCGTGGGCGCGTTCTATTTGTCGCCCTAATGAAGCCGGTCGACGCGCGGAACTGGGCCGACCCGCAGAGCCGGAAACAGGGGGGCCAATTGTGGGATGGGCGTCGTGTTCGCTCGAGGGCACAGAATTTGGCGCAGTCGAGGCGCCTGGGTGGAGCCAAACAAACGCTGGGCTGGAGCGAGCCGAGGCGCGCAAAAGCACAGCCTCGAGGGCCGGCGAGTGGCGGCGGGCGACAACTGCCAGCCTCTCTCTCTCTCGGATGCCAATCACGCGGCCTCGAAATTAATTTCCATTTTTCACTCGGCGCCCGCGGCCCACCACACCAACTCGAGACTGCTCTGCCGATGCACAGTCTCAAGGCGCCCGCGTGAGCGCGCGACATAATCATCGACTGGTCTGCGGGCGGCCGAGGGCTCGCACGGGCTCTTGGCCACGTGCTCGAGGCGCTATACGCTGCTCGAGGGCTCACTCGCCATGGGGGCGTTCGCGAGGGCGTACGCCCACATGTGAGCAGCGACTGGCAGGCGGGCGGACGCGAGTCCTTATCGCGCGCTGAGATCTGTTTGCGGACTGCCAGCGTCGAGTCTCGTCGAGATGGCTCAAGTTGGGCGCAAAGGGGCGCCATATTGACAGGCTGCGACGACGACGGCGGCGGCAGTGTGGGCGACGAAATCGACGCGCCGATGGACGCGACAAGAAGAGCCGAAGGAAGCCATAGGGGAGGCGAACTGGGCCCATTGTGGGCGCCCGAATCTGAATTCGGCGGGCGGCGGCCTCAGGTGAACGAGTGGGCGCGCGTTGGGTGGCGCAGAGAAAAATACTCGCCACTGGCGACGCGCCCCCCAACACACTAATGCGCTCGCTCTCGCCTGATTCTTTCACTCGGCTGACGCGCGCCAGCGTTGTGGCGTAATTCTGGCCAGGGCTCAGCTCGGCGGCGAGCTCCATTACAGAGCTGCCGCGAGTTGGTGGCTTTGTCGTCGTCATCGTGGTCGTCATCGTCGTCGTCGTTGTCGTCGTCGTCGTCGTCGCTGGCGCCAGACCTTAGCCGAAAGGGTCGATGACGTTGATTGACACGCTCACGAACTCCAAGAGCTCGACTCCTGTTACGAGCCGCCTGCGCCTAGTGGAGGTGCCTAGCGGAGGACTTGACCCGAGCGGCTCTCGCTGACATCCATCGCAAAATGGGCCGATTTTGAGCCACTGCGAGACAGTCGCTCGTCTCAGGCAACTCGAGCGAGCTCGCCGCCGAGCAGCGAGCTGACGCGCGCCCGCTGACCAGTCGAGCGGCTGGGCGCGCGCACGCGCGCCCTCGGCTGTCGGCTCGCTATTCATTGCGCGCCCGGCGCCTGGCGACTCGCGACCGGCGCTAGGCGCAGCTAATTTAGCCTCGGGCCGCGCGAGTCGGCGGCCGAACTGACTATCTGCGTGACGAGCCGAACTTTTTCGGCGCCGGCCGAGCGATTGGCGAGATTGATCGCTCGGCTAACTCGGCGCCCGACACTGGCGAAGGCCGACTGGGCGGGCCGAAGGCGATTTTGATTAATAGCCAATTATCGTGGGCCTGCGCGCGCCTCGCGTCCGAGTCGGCGTAATGATCTTGGCGGCGCGCAAAACAAGCGCGAGCTGCGTCCGGCTGCACACTGATTGAGCCGCTGGCAAGCGAGCCGGAAAGTGAGAGCTCGCCGTGGGCGCGCATCTCCGCGTTCAATTGACCGCTTTAGCCCGCCTCTCTCTCTCTGCCTCACTCTCTGCCTCTCTATGCCCACTAATTCAACGCTATTTCCCGATTACTCGCTGCTGCTCACCTCTTGGCTACTCGCGTCGGCAAGCCCACGCCCGGCGCCAACGGAGGCGCCAAACTGGAGCTCGTGGCGCTGTCTCGCTCGGGCGTGGCCACGCCCGTCGAGATGTTCAGTGGGTGTGTGTGGCAGGGGCTCTTGAGCCAGGCGGGCGTGGAGTCGGGCACGGAGGCGCCGGTGGCGAGCGAGTCGGCGTCGTCGAGGCCGCACGAGCTGGCGGCCAGCGAGTCCCAGAAGGAGAAGCGCGATTGCGAGCGCTGGAAGCGCGGGGCCGTCGCACTGGTGCTCATGCTGGTAGCCGTGAGCTGGCTGCTCGTAGTAGAGTGGCGGATTTGCGACTTGATGCTTGTGCTGTGCGCGCACGCCCGCCGCTCGACGGCCGCCTCTTGATTGTGCTTGGCGTCTTGCTCGTTTTGATCAACAACTTGGCCCATGTCATGATCGACGTCATCGTCATCATCGTCATCATCCTCGTCATCATAATCGTACTGGTCGTCGTTGTCGTTGAGTTGCAGTCGCGGAAGTCTAGCGGGCGACGCGGGCGGCAGAGCCTCAACACTGGCCATGCACGAGAAGCTGCTGGTTCGCGAGATGTTGTGCGACACACTCGAGGCCAGCGGAGTCAGGCCGACGCACACACCTTTGGCTGGGCTCGCGCCGCCACTGCCGCACACCGCCGATCTCAGGTGGGCCGAGCAGGCGGAGCCACCCGAGAGGGTAAACATCGAGTCGGCCGCCTGAATGCGCTGGCCGGCGATCGAGAGCCGCGTCGAGCTGACGCCCAGGTGAGCGCCGATCCGGATGCGCACTGGCGAGGCCATCAGGCGGCTCGTGTGGGGCCACTGACACTCACACTGACAGCCACTGGCCGTCCGGAAGCCACACTGCGTCCGGCCGCTCTCGCTCTTCTCACTACTCCCGCTGCTGGTACTCAGATTCTGGCTCGAGCTCGAGCCCACCACCGCCACTCGCACGCCCCCCGCCGCCCGCCCACAACAAGTGGGCCGCTGCTGACCGGCGCTCGTGCGGTCCGCGGCCACCATCTCTTCTGTCTGGGCGCTCAGGTGGGCGTGTGACTCTCTCGCGCGGCTCATGTCATTCTCTCGCCTGGCTCGCTCACAAGCTCACCCGCTCGCGCTCGCCAACGCACTGGCCTCCAGCGCCAGCCGGCCCCACGCAAAGGTGAGCCGCGCCGGAAGC
>SNVD02002082.1:0-15781 GCA_013180625.2 Boswellia sacra | reverse complement strand
CGAATTCGACAACAACATCCGCGACACTCGCAACTCCAGGTTTTAGTCTAAGAAGGAAACTTCTCGCTGCCAAACAGGAAGCATCCGCTGTCAGACCGTTTACTCAGAATCACATACAGCCTTTGGCTCAACCGGCTCCTGCATTTCAACCTAAGCAACCAGTTCAACTGCACCAGCAACAACAACAACAACAGCAACCGCAGCAGCAACAGCAACAACAACAGAAACATCATCTGCAACTCCAACCATTGTATAACCGCCATCAACACCAATCTCAACATGAACAAGAAATTCCCCCACAGAAACCCATCTTTCGTTCTCATCAGCTTTCTACGGCTCACAAGGAAGCGGATGTGAAAGATCTAGTCGAAGGACCTCCTCGATTTGTTCCGAATCAGGTCCCAGTAACACCAAAGCACCGTGAAATTAATTACGAATCTGCTCAACCACTCAAATCGCATCTTATTCAAGACACCCGAGTGGGTCTAAGCAACCGACCCGGACCGATTGCAACAGCCACAAAAGCACCATTCTCTGTGTCTCAGTACACCCAACCGACCCCATCCAGCAACAAGTCAGCGCACCAAGTATCGCGCGCCCAAAGTGAGCCTAGCATCAAGTATCAGGTCAAAGTTAACGATAAAACATATAAAATTCTGAGAAAGATCGGCTCTGGTGGCTCAGCGAAGGTCTACGAAGGATTTGAGCCCAATAGTTATCAGAGTGTAGCAATCAAGATTATTAATGTTGCTAGTGCGGATCCCAGGACCAAGGAGAGTTATTTCAACGAGATGTCGATATTATCTCAGCTAAAGGAGAGTAAGCATGTGGTTCGGATATACAATTCGGAATATAAAAGTGAATGCAAAGAACTGGTAATAGTGATGGAAAAAGGTGATGCAGATCTATCACATGTTTTAGATCATCATTTCAAATCAAGAGAGCAACCTGGCGTCATCGACGGGATATTCATCAAGTTCTACTGGCGCGGTATGCTACAAGCAGTCAATGAAATTCACCAACACGGTATTGTACATGCTGACCTGAAACCAGTGAACTTTATCCTAGTCAAGAACCAAATCAAGCTAATCGACTTTGGTATAGCTTGTACAATCGACCCAGAGGGCACCAGTATCATCAGAGACTATCAAATAGGTACAATCAATTACATGGCACCCGAATCTCTCAGGAATAGAGCGCTTGAATCAAGTTTCATCGCGAAGAACCATAGCCTAATCAACTCTGTTGATCATAACAATTTTGATAACTTCCACGACGAAAATGAGAGACGAATTCCCAAGACACCGAGGTCTAGAAAGACTGTCATCAAATATAACTCAAAAGCAGATATTTGGTCTCTCGGTTGCATTTTATACAATTTCGTCTATGGCAGGCCACCATTTGACAAATATCCTGACTTGATTTCTAAAGTGCAAGCGATAACAAATTCAAAGAATGTAATCGACTTCCCTCAAATCAATAACTCCCACCTTCTGGATTGTTTAAAACTTTGTTTGCGCTATGACCCCGAGGAGAGACCTACAGCCGAAGATCTTTTGAATCATGAATATCTGAGAGATGATATTGTGATCGTTAGGCCTAGACAACAAGGGCAATAAAAAGGCGGAACATCATCATTATCACTCTGATTGTCAAGAGATAACAATGTGTTGAGCGGCGGGACACGAGTGAATAAGTACTAGGTCCCGACAACACACAAATTCATATCGTGTTGGAGAATGCGCAAACGACCATCTCTCTTTCCCTCTCTCTCTGTCTCTCTCTCTCTCTCTCTCCGTCTCTCTGTCTGTCTGTCTGTCTCCATATAAATCACTGAACTTACGTGTTCTTGATGATTGCCTCGTGTTCACAACTGGGTCTCATTAAAAAGCGCAACCCAGTGCGAAGAAGCGCGCGTTTGCTCGTGCCCAGATAATTTTGTTTACTCGCGAAAAAAAGGAACTCACTTTCGCTCGCGCACCTTCAAGTAGTTGTTACCAGATTACATCTTCTTAACTCCAATCTCTCGATCTCTAATTCGATCGGCAAAAATGACCACACCACTTGAAACCACACCACTTGAGAGCCCACCACCACATATCAATGTTGTTCCAGGTTTCATCTTAAAATTATGGCGGATGGTAAATGACACCCAATGTGATGACCTAATATCTTGGTCCGACAATGGCCAGAGTTTCATCATCAATGACCCGCCAAGGTTTTCGCAAGAATTATCTAGATACTTCAAACACAATAATCTGTCCAGCTTCATCCGACAATTGAATATGTACGGATTCAGGAAGGTGGCTACAATAGAAAATCAAGGCGTGGACGATCTTCATTTCTACCACCCGGACTTTCTTCAAGGCCACAAGGATCGCCTCGAGAACATCAAAAGAAAGCTACCGCAGAAGCTAGCAGAAACCATTGATCTGAAGAATGTGTATAAAGGTATTACCGAAATTGAAGTACGCCAAAAAGATGTGAGCAATTCGTTGACAGAACTCAAACGTGAAAACCAGATGCTGTGGCAAGAGCTGTCTGATTTGAGGCAAAAGCATCAACAGCAACAATCTTACATAAGTCGTCTGATGAAGTTAGTATACGAGGCTATGGAGCAGAATGGTATCAAGGCTGGTATGTTACAAGTTGGCCATAACCCACCACTCATGATTGAAGGGACAGAGAATATCGAACAATCGATCCCAATAGACATTGAGACACCCTCTATCGTAACACCCACTAGTGAGCAACTAACAGTTGATGTAGAAAAGGCTGAAGAACATATAGATAACCTCGTGCCGTCAATAGGCGAGTTTACCGATGCGGACCTAAATCTATTCATTGATTGAAATGGAATTCCCATAAAGAGGTTCGCTCTCTCGCAACTTAGAGTGGATGTACTACTAAATATGTATGCATGGTTGCCTCTACGCTATCATATGTGAGTTGGCTGCGACCAGATAAAGGCTACGCTGGATCGTGGCATGAGGTATAGTTGACTGTGTGGCTGACTGGTGCGCGTGAGCTTAATATAGAACTAATGGTCCGCGCGCCAGTCAGTCATCCGGGCATTCGACTAACTAGCTACCAAGCCTACGTTTAGCTCTTACGTATTCTAGGCTGTTTACCGCCTGTAGGTGCTAGATGCCACTGATTCTCTCGCCGCGGGACTTGATCGCTCAATAGCGATCGCACATCCCCATCATCCTCATCTGCGTCACAAACTTCATCACTACCATTCTTGTGATTAGAACAAGAAAGGCAGCGACTCAAGAAGCCAATAAAGATCAGACGTCTTTGCAAACCACTGACAAGCAGCGAATTGCACCCTTGCAGATATGGTCGTCATGAGATTGCTCGCCTACTTGATTGCAGTGGTGCTCGGGTACACTGTTGCAATCTCAGCCAACAACTTGGGCCAGAAGAGTTTCTCGATCAAAGCTCGTGCTATTGATAATCCGATGGAAGCTGTCGTGCACCACCACCGCTTCTTGTCGAATAGTCTCAACCCGATGCAACGTTGTCAACGTCAAGCAGTTCTATTGGACGCGTTCAACAGGAAGAAATTGAATTCATTCGAGGTGGCTGATATCGCTCTCGCTCGTAAAGAAGACATCGAGAGGCGCTATAGTTTCCTGAATGCTGAACGCTTGCGCAACTTGTACATAGAAGCAATCAAATGGTTTACGTCTTCTATGCATGTGGACGACTCTATGATCGAGTTGGTGGAGTGTCTTAGGAGTGGGTTTCGCAGTCGCGACGCGAGGACACGTTCGTTCCTCAATAGTCCCGAGCTCAATGCAATAATCAGCCAATACGAATCAATATCAAGTCAACCGATGCGCCTTCTTACCGATTCGACATTCAAACACCCAGCATTGAAATACAGTCAGCTCAATGAGGTTGTCAGCCACTCAGTAGCGAACTGGATGGGTGGCAATCAAGGTCGATTGGATCAAGTCTTCTACGACCCAGAGGCCATTCCGACAAGCGAGGCTAATGGATACGTCGAAGACTATGAAGAACAAGACGACGTGAAAGATCCATCTGAGCAGCTAACTCCACAACCAGAAGCACTATCGACAGCATACACTAATCTCCAAGAAGCCACGGCTGTGACACCCAACATGGAGGAGGATGATCAGGAGTACATAGAGACTCTCTTTGGATCCCTCATTACAGTTTACGAGACTCTTCCCCTTGAGGCCCAGAGCGCCGATAGGTGTAAGACATACAACGAGCTTATTGAAGCAGAGCACAGCCAACTCTTCCGCAATGAGTTCATCGATGAAGTACTGCTTGGTGTGAAGTCACAACTGGCCAGCAAGGGAGCCACCTCAAGTCCTTACATCCCTGAAAAGAAAATCCGAGACAATTTTATCTTCGTGGCAGAGACTTTCGACCCATTGCGAGCGGGTGCAGAGGTTTGGCTCGATATCGACGAATGTATCGGCAAGTGGCAAGGGGTCGACGAAGATGCGCTCGCTTATCTGCAGAGTCCTCTACGAGCCCGGAAGATTGAATTGCTGTCAGCTGTGCATGAGGGAGCCGAACTAGATGAAAGTTAATAAATAAGGAGAATGGATGTGGCTAGTGTTCTTGTTGTTCTTCAGCTTCTTTGTGACCGAAGTTTATTGTCAATGGAAAAATTGAGTATGGAGGTGAGATGAGACAGATGTTACAACTACTCAACTTACTATCTCACGCGTGCTACGCAACGAGCACAACATACGAGCTACTCTACAGCTCGCCCATTTTGATCAACTCATCAACTTTTCCTGATCTGAGTTCAGGCCAGCGCACCAAGTTGACGGAATTTCTTTTGTAGCACGAAAATGTGCCTGGGCTCTTCAGGAATCGCTTGAGTATCTTGCACAAAGTGGAGGCTGGGCCCAAAAGTTGATCACGTGAATAATGTGTGTAATGCTCAAGCTGCTTGTTCCACTGCAACGATGTTTGTCGCTGAGCGATTGATGTCGCAGCGCCTGATAAGCCAAGACGCTTTGTCAAACCGAAGCTGGCTAATGTATTTGATGACTGCTGGCTTTGATTTTCATTAGGATGCGCGACCAGATGGACAGTGATAAAAGACGCAGTAGCGGCCAACAAAGATGGTGCCCAGTGGCAACATTCATATTCCGTCAAACTTAGCTCCAGAAGGAACTTGGAGATTGAATGCATTTTCAAATCGCAGTGAGCGGCTTTAGAAAATCTCCGCAGAAAGGCGAGTGAGATAGGTCTGCCTAGATCGAAATTGAGTTTCTCTAATATCTCGATCTCTATGCGCATTATGTCGCGTCGTGAGTACGCGTTATCGGTTAATAAGATGAGATCATTGATTTCTGGTGGATAAATCTCTTCATACTTGGAGGCTATTAAAATGGCGCCAGCAGCAACAAGTTGGACCTGACTTTGCTGAGTTACTGGCACTTTGTTAAAATAGCGGTCAATAATAGATACGGCTATAAAAAGAGTCTCTTGTAAGAGTTTAAGCTTGCTGTGAACTTCAAGACACCAGTTGATCAACCGTTGGCGCACTTTGGGCGTAAGAATTTTCTGGTTCTTGAGGTAATCACGATCGACAGATTGCTGTTCTTCTAGGTCGAACATGTACTGGTAAATATCTTTGGCGATGTCTATGAGATGGAATAGAGAGTCACGACCAGAGTCGATGTCGATATCCTCAATGGGCGCCTGATCCACTACCTCTTTCTCTGCCGGCTTGGTAACAAATGATATGGGCTTTGGTATGCGGCTTACACGATGAATGTGATCTGTTGTTGTCTGTGCTGGAGGTTGCTGTTTTGGCTCAGGATTTTCCTGAGAACTCCGTACTGGTTGTAGCGTCTGGAGAGGTTGCTTGGCTGTCGGGTTAGCTGTTGTCAGAGTTTCGATGGCGTTCAATTTGACCTTCTTGATGTCGTAGCCATCGTTGTTGGGGGCAAGCGCCGACTTGAGTTGCGGTGGTGAGGGTGTCTTGGAGTTGGGCTTGAGCGACCCATTCTGGACATTCTGAGCTTGAATGTTAAGAGCGTTCTTGTTGACTCTGAGTAACATGTTGGCGGCGCGACAGGATGCTGTGATAATTGGGTCCAGTAACGCGTAAGTTGTTTAAGTGAATAATTTAAAGTATGCCGATGTCAAGGAAGTTATAGTGATGAAAGTATGATGGCAGTGGTGGGAAGAATGAGGGAAGGGTAGCGAGAAGAGGGGGTTAGGTGGGTCACTATTGAGATGGTAGGCTTTATATAGTCGAGCCCAGAGTGCGCCGATCGCGTGCCGGTTGTGACGGTTAGGCCTCTCGAGTAACCGACCAGCGCGCGCACACTTGGCGAGTCCGGCGTCGGCGCTCACAATAAGCAGCAGGATCCGCATCGGCCGGCATTACTGCTGCCTTGGAGCAGTCAGAACGCGCGCCAATGCCTGTGCGGCGTCGCCATCGCTGTGCGGCCTTTGTGCTCGTGCCAGATGTTCCTGAACTCTTCATTTGCAGGCTCGCTGAGGTGTCCGGCCTAACAGAGTTGTTATTGTTGTTATTCATGTCACCGCTAAATGAAATCCAAATCATCTTTGAAGCGACGGACCCGCTCTCCGACGGACTGGTGCACTCTAACAACAGCTCGATCTTCCTAGTGGTCCACTCCTCTATAGAGGGGCATAGAAAATGAGCACAGGCGCCGCCCGAATCTTGGAGCCTGCTCACACCAACAGACTGGTTCTGCAGATCTTGGAACAGTATCTCGCCGACAAAGAGTATGAGCTACAAAAATCACCCGAATGGAGTCAAGATATCGCCACTCAGGTTTTAGAGAAGATTAACTCATCATATTCCACCACCAATGGACTCCATCGATACAAGTACATTGTGAACTGTTCCATCCAGAAGCATGGCTCGGGCTTGCAATCCTCAACAGCCTGCCTATGGAACACCACCACTGACGTAGCAACCTGTGTCAAATACGAGCACAAGAACATCGACTGCACACTGAACATATATGCAATAGCCTTCGACTAGTTGTCTGCCATATCCCATCGTGAAAGCTTTCCTAATTGTTCTCTTTTTCAAGAATGTCAACTACTACCTTCAGCCTCGGCACCCATCCTACGATTCAGAAAGCTCCCGATTTTCGTACATAGTCAATTCAAGATATTTCGAGGAGACAAAGAATTAGTGAGCTGTTTTTATAGACAATCTTTCGTGTACATATATAGAGGTGTTATTTATATACATACAAATATATTGGATTGAAAATTACATAATCATGGTTGTGTTGACGGTGTGTGGGTGGGGAATTTTGCTGGGTGAGTGTGGTTGATACGTTGTGTTTTAGTCTAACCTCAAAAGTATTAGGACATGCGCATCATCGGGTAGTATTTGAAATCACTTATGATTAACCTCATCTTTCGTTTGACCGGATGAAACGCAATCCACTCGGTGTTGCATGTACGTCCCAAATTTACTAGAGTTTACTGTGTGTCTATGTGGAATCTAGAGCTCGTCCTTGCTACTCGGCTTCTCCTCAACCTTATCGTCGATATCCTCATCCGTGTCTTTCTCTTCGTCTGTCTTGGTTTCCTCATCCGATTTCGAGTCATTATCTTCTTCCTTGGCCTCGGCTTCCTTGGCCTTTTCTGCCTCGGCTTCATCCGCTTCCTTCTTCATCTTCTTCTCGCCTTCGATCGTCTGCTTGATGATAACCTCTGCGTCGGCGTCAGCCTCCTTCTCGTCATCTGTTATGAGGATGTTGTCGAAGATTGATCCTGCCTTCACTTGCCAAACATCGATACCAACAGAGCATATCTCCGGGTGGTGGTACAACTTGTCATCAGGAGTGTATTCCGGATTATCAATCTCAGGATGCACCCAGGCTCCCTTGTAGGCCGGGTTATCAATCTGTTTTGGCTTCCATTCGCCCTTGTAGGCTGGGTTGCTAATCTTAGCTGGCTGCCATTCGCCGTCCATCTCCTCATCCCAATCGTCTGGCTTTGTGGCATCCGGGTCCGGGATCAGCTCTGGCACATCCCAATCTTCGGGCTTCTTGTCTTCTGGGTCATCGATCTTTTCACGATCATCCCAGTCGGATGGCTTCTTGGCATCTGGATCCTTAATCTTCTTGGCTGGAAGGAAGTCCCAGTCGGCCTCAAGCTCGCCCTTTTCGACAACCTCACCATCGATGAGAACCTTGTAGGAGTTGTCTGGTTTGAGATGGAGCCTGTATACGTGAGTGAACTCATCGTCTTTGCATCGAATGTCCTTGTTGATAAGTAGGTTCTTGCCCTTGTAGTTGAAAATAACATGCACTTTCTTGGTGCCAGGACCACAAATGTCTGGTCCGAACATGACACTGTACTCGGAGTCGCCATGCATTTGCTCCTGGTCTAGCTTGCAATCAAATAGTTTGAGATAGCCACCGCCACAGTCAATAGACTGTTCATGTTTGATGGAGAATTGCAAGATCAGATCTTTGTTCAGATTATCAAATTTACTATCTTCGAATTTGGACGAAATTGCATAGAACCTGTAGTCCTCGGATGTCTTAATACCTAGATCACGCTTGGGGTCATCGTAATATTTGCCCGGCGATAGGATGAACTTGCCATATTCCTTGCCCGTGTGCTTGGAGTAGATCCAATTTTTATTGAACTCTTCCTCGCTTGGGAATGTTTCCTTGAAGTAGATGGTTGCTGTGGTAAATTTGGCCAAACAGAGGCCCCAAACTAATGACAAGAGCGTGGTTCTCATTGTAAGGTTGTGTGTGTATGTGTGTGTGTGTTTGATTCAGATGTAGGTATAATGGGGTGTTGGTTCGCTTGAGAGGTGTGTTATAGTGGTCGGGTCGGTTTAAATAAAGTAAGAAAAGAGAGGGAGATGGGTGTTGAGTAGGAGAGGGTTCGCAGGTCAGCGAGTCGTTCGGTATCGTTGACCGCTTCAGCCGGGTTGACAGTCGGCCAAAATGGATTAGATTTCAGGCCCAGAGCTTGAGAGAATAAATAACTTGACTTGTTTGATGATTGGAACTGACGAAGAGGATGACGAGGGACAAAGAAGGAGAACAGTCGCAGGATGTGTTTGACTCTCGTGTGTGACTTTTAATATTTGAGTCGCGACGGAGAACAAGTGTGTGGGGCGCTCTGTCTATCTGAGCGTTCGTTCGTTCATTCGTGCGTCCGGCGGCCGTGGCGCTGCTGTAAACTGCAATCTGCACAATGAGCGCCGGCCTGGCCGTTTGCGGCGCCGCCGCCGACACCGCTGACTGCACCATCGCAAGAGCAGCGCCTGCCACAGGCAACGCTCGCTCTCGGCAGAGCGTCGCGTCAGCGCTCCGGCGGTGGCCGGCCGCGAGCCTCCGGCGCACGGGCGAAAGGGAGTTTTCTCGCTTGTCCGCAATGGCGCCGACGTGTGTGCTGCCGTTGGGGGCCGACAACACCTCGCTCGAGTCGAACGCGAGCCTCCATCAGCGCGGCCGACTGGATCATCGAGCTTTCGAGAGTTGTGGTCGCCATCGTTATCGCATCGTATGGCGCAATAACGTCGGCCGCCCGCGCAATGCGAGCGCCAGCGCCAACGCCCGCTCTGCACTGTGCGCGATCTACAGTCCAAATGTGCGCACGCCAACGCAACGGCGCCGACGGCTGGCCAAAGTACAGCTCATCATAAGCCATAGAACTCGCTGGAAAGAACTCCCGGAGGGCCGTCTGCGTGCGGCCGCCGCAAAGACAGACGTTTGCAACTCGCACAGGACCGCGTAACTTGCTAGAGATGCGCGCGATGTTGCGCAACACGCGCGCCCTCTGACCCACGCCGCCTAAGCTCGACGACGACTCGGAACTACCTGGCCGGCGGACACACTCCAAACGTCCGTCAAGCTGCACCTGTCCTGAGACGGCCGCTGACGCCGCCCATGTCGGCGCCGATGTTGCTGACCGCAGCGCGCTCTCGGCCGACTCACACGGAGAGTGTGCTTCACGAGAGAGGCCATCTGGCCGAGCGCTCACGAGCCACTAAGTGTCGCATACTCGCTGCTTGCCACTCAATTGGTTGCGAGCTGCAACCTGTCCGCGTCTGTCGCGCGCCAAATTTGAATATCCACACATGGTAGACCGTGTACAAGTCCAACCGGATCTAATTATACTAGACTGTCACAGCGATTGATTAGATCGAGAGACAGAGTCCATCTTCTCTTTGTCCGACTTGTTGGACCATCAGTCTCGGCTGGAGTGCGCGTAAACAATTGCCCAATGTTTGCGAGTGTGCATTCCTGCGATGGTTGCCCGCCAGGCCGCAGGCACGCACGCTCGCGCACTGCGAGCGCGCCTCGACCGAGTTTGGCCCAGCCGGGGCAATCCAATTCGAGCAAAATAAACAAAGCGTGCTCGATCGTGGCCGGCACGTGTCGGGTGGCAACCAGTATTTATACTAGTCAACTCAACCGCTTACATTGTCATCTATTTGTTCACTGATGAATCACTTCCAAGCTTGCCAGACTAAAGTTTTCCGCAACCAATAGGCTCAGCACACAAAGGTCTATCACCTATCAACAAGCCCTAGATAACCGACATGGTGCGCAAGTTCAAATTGCCATTCCCCACCGGCTACGGCCTCCGGGTGCACCGCGTTGGCTGCAACAATCGCCCCTTCTACCTCATAGGCGCCATGCCGAAGCGCGTGCCCGTCAGCTCGAAACCCGAGCACCAGCCCGAGGAGGTGATTGGATCCATCGATCCCATGCCCAACGATCGCGGCGAGCTGATAGTGGCCTGCGATCTCGTTAGACTCAATTATTACCTAGGCAAGGGTGCCAAGCCGAGTAATCTACTGTCTCAATATCTAGGCTTAGTGGGTTACCTGCCCATGCATCCAAAGTTGTTTATTAACGCCTGGCGAACACGCGAGGTCAAACTCACACGGCGCGGCATTAGAGAGAGCGTGCTGCCTATGCCGCGAAGCGAACAGTTGGAGCAATTGAAACTTAGACAACAGGAACTATTGCAGCAACAGCCGGAGCAGGCGGCCGCCTCATAGTAGATACTTGACCACATCGGGCGCCACCTCGGTGGCTAGTTGGCCCGTGCGTGCGCGCCGCCTCTCGATCATCTTTGGGTCGACGCTGCGTAACGAGTGGGCCAGCCCGAATAGGCTCATGAGATCAATAAAGATGGTGGTAAAGTTGATATAGCCCCCATGCTCCGAGGTAGAGTAATCGTATGGGAAGGTATGGTGGTAGTTGTGGAAGCCCTCACCTAGTGCGCCCAGCGACACGAGGCTGCTCTCGCGCGGCTCGATGTTGGTGTCGTAGTCCTGAGTGCCCCAGATGTGGGCGGCCGAGTTGACGAACCAGGTGCAGTGGAGCGAGCTGACGTAGCGCCAGGCGGCAATGCTGATCGAGTCGAGCAGTGAGTTACCGAAGTAGAGGTAACTAACAGTGACGGGCAAGATGAGGCCTAGGGCGGAAGCGAGCCACCAGTAGTAGCGCTTCTGGAACGTCAGCACTGGGTCCCGGTAGAGGTCGCTCAGGTCGAGCTTGGCGCCGGTCTCGATGACTTTGGGGTGTTTGCGCTGGAGGAGCCAGCCGATGTGCGCAAAGAACCAGCCTCGGTTGGAGTTGTGCGGGTCGGCATCCGTTTCGGACATCTTGTGGTGGAGGCGATGGTCGCGACACCACTCGATGAGATCGTTTTGGACGGCGATGCTGTTGCAGAGCATCAGGAAGACTCGCAGGCCGAGGGTGGCCTTGTAGCTGCGGTGCGACCAGAGGCGATGGGCGCCGGCGGTGATGCCGAGGCCGCCGAGCACGGCGTAGCCGTAGAAGAAGAGCCAACAGGGCCAGTTGGACTTGAACAGCGACAGGTAGAAGCCGTAGAGGTAGAGCAGGTGGAGGAGTGTGAAGATGATTGCGTTGCGCCACACGAGTCCCGGATAGTCGTAGTTGACGTAGTAGTAGTTCACGTCTCCCTTGAGCTTGCGGACGAGGAAGCGGCGCTTGGTCGAGGTGGCGGCTCGCTGATGGTTGTGGTCGTGGTCGTCGTGGTCCGGGCCATTGTTGTTGGTGGTGATGATGTTGTTGTTGTGGTCGTTGTTCGTCTGCATGGCTGAGTCCCAGGAGGAGGATTAAGATTAGTGGCTAATTGGGTTATCTGCAGCTAGGCGCGAGGCAAACAACAGGTGTCGACGAACACTTCAAGAGGGCTAATTGGAGTCCCGAGTGGGCCGACGAGGAGGCAGTCGATCACAGTTTGAATGCTCGAGGCTTCAAGCAACAGAAGTCACACACACACAAAAGTCGGCACTCTCACAGCGACGACGACGACGAAGGCGAGGCCAGTGGCCGCCTGGTACCCATTGTTGTTCGGCTGGCGTGTGCCAGGCTCGCGGCGTCCGCGTGCTTGCGCCGCGCGTCAGGTGGCTCGCTCGGCGGCGTGGGCGTCGTTCGGGTGCGTTGGCGTACGTCATCGTGGTCGTCGGCGTGACCGACGAGCGGGCGGCGCGTGAGCAGCGGAACAGCAGAAGTTCCAGGAGAAAGTTTTCAAACTCATGCGAGACCACAATAAGCGGCCAGCGAGGCGCGCCGAGCGAGCGATAGCGAGCGGCCTGGTGGGCGCACGAGCGAGCAAGCGAGCGACTGACGCGCGTCAAGACGTCACTCGCTGTGCTCATCTCTCACGAACTCGCCAGCGGCGGCGGCGAAACTTGGCCGCGGACTTTTTCTAACTCCTTAGGCTTGCCGGTGAGCCGAGAGACACTCGGGCTGGCGTTGCGTTCCGTCAGCTCCGCTGGCGACCCGAGTCGAGCGGCGGACCACTCGAGCGCCAGTGTGTGTCCATCTTGATGACTTTGAGGTGGCGGCGCGGCTTTGCGGCCGAGCGGAGCGCATCAGCGCTCAGCAAACATGTGCGCGAGCGCGGCGCTTGCGCCACTCGCGTGTCAACTCATCGTCGCAATTGCGCTCGACGCAGCTGCAGCGCCACTCAGTCAGTTAGTCAATCAGTCAGTCAGTACTTCAGTCAGTCAGTAGTTCAGTCAGTCAGTGGGGCGGTCGCCAACTCAGACGGTTGAGTAGATTGAGCAAAAGATTTCCCAGTGGGCGCCCGTCAGTCGTGGTGGTGGTGGCCTTGTGAGTGTGCCTGGACGCGGAGAAGTTGCAGATGCTGCGAGACGTTCAGGACGGCCGCAAAAGTGAGCGAGGCAGAGCTTGCGGGCCAGGTGGATCTCGAGCTAACCTTCTCAAGCGCCAACTCGACAGACTGACTGGTGAGAGTGAATCCTCGTCGTCCTCGTCGTCTTCGACTGTGTTCGAGTGTACTCATGAAATGAGGCACAAGGACGGAGGCGAGTGTCTCGAGAGCGACAGCAAGAAACAGATGCGCTTGAGTCCACGAGACAGGCGCAGGTTCCAAGGGAACCGGTAACTATGGAGAACTCGTTGTTGTTGTCGTTGTTTGAGCCCCAGTGGCGTCGGCGTTGCTGTTCTCTTGCGGTGGCCGTGCGGCATTGCGGTCGACTTGTCATCTTGGATTTAGCAACTGTGTAAGCGGCTGGAGGTGCGCGCGCGCTCAGCTAGAAACAGGCCGCCCCTCAGTCTCGAGGTCGACTAATTTGTCGGCAACTCGCTTGCTCAAGATCATCTTGTATTTAGGGCAAACGCGCGCATTTCTGGATCTGGCTGAGATCTCGCTCGTCGGCCCCCTAGCTCACCTGCGCGTGTGCGCACTCTCTCTTAATTGATCGCTCGCGATCAAAACAATGGGCGACAGGTGAGAGCGAGCGAGCGAGCGAGCGAGAGAGAGAGAGAGAGAGAGAGAGAGAGTGCGCGCACAGGCGCGAGTGTGTTCAGCTCGTCCGAGTGCAAGCGCTCAGATCCCAGACTTAAGTTGCTCCTTGCGATCGGCGAGCCAGCGAACTAGTGCGGGCGCAAATCTTCGAGTTTTCTCCCAATGCTTTCGCTCGTCCTCGTCTTCGTCCTCGTCTTCGCAGCCTTCGTTTGTAAACAACGATCTCGACTTGCTCGTTGTCGAGCAAACACACAAACTTATTATTCGCATAGGCGGCGAACAATGACGCCGGCCTATGGGCGCCGCTCGTCAACAGGTGCGCCGGCTCGTGCTCATGAATTTTGCTCGCTCGAAGCCCATTGTCTTTACCCCCTTCTCGAGCGCTCGTTGGCGCACACAGCGCGCCCGTTGGCGTTGCGCAGCCAGAGCTCGGCCGGCGGCCTAAGAGCCCGGCAATTAGACACCGAATGTCGTCGGCGTCTCGCGAGATTCCGTTAGTCTCGAGACTCGGCGGCGCGCTCAAGGGGCTCAAAGAGCTCGAGGAGCGAGCGAGAGCCGCCAAACAAGAGCGCGCGCGCGAGAGACTGTGGCCTGGCGGGCGCTCGTGGCTCGAAAGGCGCGCACCTGTGCGCCTTCGCGCAGCTCTTTGTTCTCGCCGCCGAGATCTGCCAGTCTCCATCGCCAGCCTCTTGTTCTTGTTCTTCTCCCTCGTCGTCGTCGTCGTCGTCGTCGTCGTCTTCATCGCGCGCGTGCGCCTGGCCGCCTCGAGCTCGACTGCGCGCTCGAGCCAGCGCCTTCGCTCGTCACCTGTCGGCTACTCTTCGAGTGTCCCGTTTGCTCGCTGGCTGGCTAACTCGAGAGAGAAAGAGCGAGAGCGAGCGGCGCCGCCACTGAGATTGCGCACAAGCCGCCGCGCAACAGGTGAGCTGTGTGAGACCGGCGATTGGCGGCCGACGGACAGCGCCCGCTCTACTTCTGGCGCTCACTTTCGCCCGAGCAGTCGCTTACACAACGCAGAACAGCACAGCACAGCCCCACACGAGCCCAAGAGCAGGAGCACGAGAGAGACAGAGTGAGAGAGAGAGAGAGAGAGGCGGCGAGACACACTGGGCGCAAGAACGCCGCCAGCACACGCCCGGCCGCCCGCTCGCCCGCGTCCATTCGATCGCAGCTCGAGTTTGTGCTTCTCAATCGCAAAGGCGTCGAAAAAAACATCCACACGAAGACAAACACCGACACAAACACACAGATAGGCCGCACTTCCGCCTAGACGCAAACGGCGCCGCTCGAGTCGGCCCGCGCGGGAGCTCAGCCGCGGCGCAGACAGTTGCAGTTAGCGAGCGCGCGCGGCCCACTGTGCCGTCCATGCGATTGGGTGCCAAACGAACCAGAGGCCAATGTGGAGGCGAGCGGGCGCAAGTGGCGGCGAGCCGGCCGCCTGGCGCCGCCGTGAGGACAGCGAGCCGCCGACTGGGAGTCAGAAGTGTTCAAGACCAAGAGGAAGAAGAAGAACAACAACGAGAGGCGGCGAGAACCAGTCATTATTTATTGCCGATGAAGTCGCAACATCGAGCCGGCCACGAGCTGTGCGCCAGTGTCGCCGCCGCCGCCGCTCAGGCGATCCAGCGGTCGCCTTAGGCTCGCTGCTCGGCCTCGCCGTTTGCCTTTGTGCGCTCGCGCGGCTCAGTGCTGGCCAGCAGCAGCAGCAGCAGCAGTCGGTGCTGCCCACCGTAATAGTGAGAGGCTTTTTGGTAAGTAGTCGCCTTGTCGGGACGAAAATTCAGCTCGAGCGCAAGTCCGCCACCGGCCGACTGATTGGCTTGTGAGCAGAGAGTGAGAGTGAGCGCCGGTTTGAGTTAAACTCACAATCGTAATCCTTTCAGCGCACCGGAGCTGAGGTTCCAAGAGTTTGACGCTCACACGAGTCTGGTGGGGGTGGGCAAGCGGCCGGCCGGCCGGCAAGAGATATGATTTAATCACATCGGCATGTCGCCCCGGGCGACGACTG
>SNVD02002081.1:0-15520 GCA_013180625.2 Boswellia sacra | reverse complement strand
GGGTGATCAATCCAAGAGAGAATGCTTGTGCGATAACTTTGCGAAGTGGAGAGCAAATTCGAAATGGAGAGCAAAGGGAAACTGGGGCAAGTATCCAAAACCTGGCAAAGAAATCACAAACTGATGAAGGAGATGACACCACTTCCACGATGAACAAAACATCATCTTCTAAGGTAGACCTTAAAACTCAAATTCCTTCTTATGTTACTCCTCCATCATTTCCTAGCAGATTTGCAAAATCAAAGAAGGAGGACCAAGAACAAGAAATCCTGGAAATTTCTCACAAAATCGAGGTAAATATACCACTTCTGGATGCTATTGAGCAAGTACCTCGTTGTACAAAATTTCTCAAGGAGTTATGCACCAACAAGAGAAAGTTGAAGGGAAATGAGAAAGTAAGTGTGGGGGAAAATGTTTCAGCTATAGTGCAAAGAAAAATTCCTCCAAAATGCAAAGATCCAAGTACGTTCATCATTCCATGCACCATTGGTAAAACCAAGTTTGAAAGAGCTATGTTAGATTTAGGAGCATCTATTAATGTCATGCCATATTCTATTTATGCTTCTTTAAATCTTGGACTTTTTGCGGAAACTGGTATTACCATTCAGCTTGCTGATCATTTAAATGCATATCCCAAAAGAGTTGTGGAAGATGTGCTTGTGCAGGTGAATCAATTGGTTTTTTCAGCAGACTTCTATGTCCTTAAAATAGAGGATAAGACATCTCCTAATCCAACACCGATTCTTTTAGGGAGGCCATTCTCGAAAACTGCTAGAATCAAGATTGATGTTCATTATGGACTTTCACCATGGAGTTTGATGGCAAAGTGATCCGTTTCAATATTTTTGAGGCAATGAGGTACACTAGTGACTTGTATTCTGTTTTTGCAGTTGATGTCATTGATTCTTTGGCACAACAATTTCTTGAATTAACTCGCAAAGATGAATTGGAAGTAGCCATTAGTGAACACATAAGGACAGAAAGTTTCAAATAACCAGGAAAGTTGATACATGTGTCTAAAGAAGTGGAGGAAGTTGTGGCAAGCTTGGATGAGACTATAAATATCACCACAAACAAGTATGATGTTTCGTACATTGAATTGCCTTTATCTAATGAGAAAATTCTTCCTTCTGTGATGAAAGCCACTACCTTGGAGCTTAAGCCTCTTCCAGAACATTTGAAGTAGATATTCTTGGGTGAGAAGGTACTTTGCATCATAATAGCCAAGGGCCTTACACCATTACAAAAAGAGAAACTCATCCGAGTGCTTCGAGATCACAAAACAGCCATTGGGTGGACAATTGCTGACATCAAAGGTATTAGCCCAGCCATATGCATGCACCGTATCTTATTAGAAGAAGGATCCAAGCCCACTCGAGAAGCACAGCGGAGGTTGAATCATCCAATGATGGAAGTTGTCAAGAAAGAAATCCTGAAATTGTTAGATGTGGGTGTGATTTATCCAATTTCGGATAGCAAGTGGGTAAGTCCAGTCCAAGTCGTTCCAAAGAAATCTGGTGTTACGGTGGTTAAGAATGACAATAATGAGCTAGTTCCACTCGTATCCAAACCGGGTGGCTGAGTTTTCAGTTTGGAATTGATATCGAAAGCTCAATTCTGCCAACTCGCAAGGATCACTTTCCTTTGCCATTCATTGATAAATGCTGGGAGAGATAGCAGGTAATTTATTAGTTTTCTTGCCTGCATTCAGGATATAACAGATGTCAGTGCCCCTAAAGATCAAGAGAAAACTACATTTACATGCCCATTTGGTACATTTGCGTATCGACGCATGCCGTTTGGTCTTTGAAATGCCCCTGCCACTTTCCAAAGGTGTATGGTAAGTATTTTCTCTGATTATGTTTAGAACATTATTGAGGTATTTATGGATGACTTTAGTGTTTTTGGTGATTCTTTTGATAAATGCCTTGACAACCTTACCCTTATACTTCAAAGATGTATAGAAACTAACCTTGTTCTGAATTGGGAGAAATGTCACTTTATGGTAGATCAGGGTAGAGTTTTGGGACATGTTATTTCTGCTTAAGGGGTATAGAAGTTGATAAAATCAAGATAGATCTATTCTGTCTCTGACCACTTCCCACAAGTGTGCGGGATATTCGTTCGTTTCTTGGTCATGCAGGTTTTCTATCGTCGATTCATCAAAGATTTCTCGAAGCTAGCATTTCCCCTATGCCCAGATTGATTACAGCTGACGTGGCTGTGAATTTGGATGAGAAATGCAAAGAGGCATTTGGAAACTGAAGGAACTCTTGACTTAGGCTCCAGTAATCCAATCTCCGAATGGAATCATCCATTCGAGATCTGTGTGATGCAAGTGACTACGCTGTGGGTGCGTTTTGGTGTCAACGAAGGCAGAATTCCACATGCCATTATACGCATCTCGGACTTAAATGATGCTCAAACTTAATATTCTACCACTGAGAAAGAGCTGCTAGCGGTTATTTTTGCTTTAGAAAAGTTTCGACTTATTGGATTGGTACTAAGTAACTTGTTATTCTGATCTTGCAGCTTTGAGGTACTTGCTCACAAAGAAAGACGCAAAACCAAGACTTATCAGGTGGATACTCATTTTACAGGAATTTGACTTGGAGATCAAAGATAAGAAGAGAAGTGAAAACTTAGTTGCAGGCCATCTCAGTCGCATTGTCCATGACGAGGATGTACTACCATTACAAGAAAGTTTTCCGGGAGAACAATTGTTGTCTCTACATGTAGCAGCCCCTTGGTATGCAGATATTGTTAATTACTTAGTTACCAAGAAGCTACCACATGACTTGACTCGAGCTCAAAGAGACAAGATCAAAAACATTGCCAAATATTACAGATGGGATGATCCATACTTATGGAAGCATTGTCTGATCAAGTGCTAAGAAGGTGTGTTTCTGAATCTGAATTTAATTCAATTTTGACCTTCTGTCATTCTTATGCATGTGGCGGTCACTTTGGACCAAAAGAACAGCCCTGAAAGTTCTTGATTGTGGATTCTACTGGCCATCATTGTTCAAAGATGCATATCTATTTTGCAACGCTTATGACCGTTGTCAAAGGACAGGTAATTTAAGTGCCAAAAATCAAATGCCACAAACCCTATACTTATTGTCGAGATTTTTGATGTGTGGGATATTGATTTCATGGGTCTTTTTCCTTCATCTTTTGGTAATGTTTACATTATACTTGCAGTGGATTATGTTTCTTAATGGGTGGAAGCAAAAGCTACTGAGACACTAATGATTCTAAAGTTGTTGTAGATTTGTGAAATCTAAACATTTTTTACGAGATTTGGAACACCAAGAGCCATGATAAGCGATAGAGGGACACACTTTTTTTTTTTTTTTTCTGGCAAACAGGATCATTTGAAGTCTTGCTCAAGAAAACAAAACATCACGCACAAGGTGCGTGTATACTGCCTATCATCCAACAAAACAAGTGGTCAGTTTGAAGTTTCAAATCGAGAAGTCAAGTCCATTCTCGAGAAGACCGTGAATCCGAACGAAAAGATTGGAGCCTACGATTGAATGATGCACTTTGGGCCATACGGACTGCTTACAAGACACCTATGGTATGTCTCCGCTACCGGTTAGTCTACGGTAAGCCATGTGCCACCTTCCAGTGGGTGGAAGCTCGACATAAAGCATGGTGGGCAGTAAAGCTTTGTAACATGGAGATGGATGCTGCTGGAGAACAAAGGAAGCTTCAACTGCAAGAATTTGAAGAACTTAGAAATGATGCCTATGAGAATTCCAGAATTTACAAGGAGAGAACTAAGGCATTTCATGATAAAATGATCTCCAGGAAGGATTTTGAAGTGGGACAGAAAGTTCTTTTATTTCATTCTCGCCTCAAGTTATTTCCAGGTAAATTACGATCTCGATGGGTTGGACCGTTTGTTATTACTAATGTTTTTCCCCATGGTGCAGTGGAAATCAGAGCTTAAAAAACGGATAAAGTATCAAGGGTGAATGGGCACAGGTTGAAGCCTTACTATGAGAATTCAGTGATGCAGGACATCGATGAGGTACCTCTCTACAGCCAACTATCTGATGGTTGAGGATAGAATAAACGTCAGGCTGAGGACGTTAAACCAAGCGCTTATTGGGAGGCAACCCAATGTTTTTGAAACATAAATAAAAAGAGAAAAAGAAAAGAAGGTAGTATTGATCAATTGTTGTGTTTCGAGGAGATTCCTCTCATGGGCTATTATAATTGATCAGGTTTTATCTCTCTTTGCCATTTGTCTCATTTGCTTTGTTGTCTGTTTTTGACTTTCATTTGTTCTTGTGTTTTTATTTCTTTTATGTGTCTCTATTTTCTTTTCTTTTCTTTTCTTGTGTTTAATTTGATTATTCTGTGCTTCGAGTTCAGTTGTGCAACAGCTTGAGGAAGCATTCAAACGGGAGTTGAAGCCATTGTTCGAAGGTTTGAAACGTGCATATCTGGGAGAAGAACAAACTCAATTGCATTATCGGTAATATCTCTCCTTTTCTTCTCTTCAATGGATGCTGATATCTTTCTACCGAACCTTCGTAAATATTTCCCTTCACTTCCTCAAAATGCTGTGTTTAAAATTTATAAAGTACGGATGACTAGACTTTGGGCATTGATGCTCCTAAATGTGCCTGTTGATATCCGATGGCTTATCGAAGCCAAGGTGAGATTGTCCGGTGAGCCAGACATTAATCTCGCAAAATACATGCCTGTCTAGGAAAAAGCTACTACGCCAAGAGGCGAAGAGCGAAAAGGTTACAAGTATGTTATAAATGTGCTAGATGGAATTGTAACCAGACTTGTCGTTCATTAAGTTTTGTGTCTAGGAACAGAGAAATAAACTTTCGTTTATTAAGAATGGTTTGAGTAATGAGTCGCTGGATAATGTTTTATTAACTCTTGAGTCACATTCTTGTGGACTTGTTCAGCGAGAATTGCTTAATCTATGGACACAATTTCGTGATGAATTGCAGCATCATAGTCTAGGGAATCTGACTAAAAACGACCCTGTTTGCCAGTTTATAAGAAAACTGGATGGGAAGCAAAATCCCCGACTCATAGAAGGCGTTTCAGCCGTTACTGGACGTAAAACCAGAGGAAGATGTGAGCCACAATCACAACTACTTGTATATTTGAATGTGTGTTGTTGTTGTCGAATTTTATTTTCTTCTTGTTTCGTTTGATCTGATTATCAATGTTGTCTTTGTGTTTTTGTTGTTTGTTGATTTTGTTTGTTTCAAATTTTAAGTTTTCTTTTTGACAAACCATATGACTACCCCATGTCATAAGCACACGTGGAGACAAGTGCGGAGGTTGTCTCCATTTTTCATGCACATGTGAGAGACAAGTGTGGAGGTTTTGTCAACCTCTGCCGAAAGTAATCTCTACTTTTTATGCTTCACGTGGGAGACAAGTGTGGGGGTTTTGTCAATCCCCACCGAAAGTGTATCTCCATTTTCCATGCTTCACGTGGGAGACAAGTGTGTAGGTTTTGTCAAACCTCGCCGAAAGCATATCTCATTTTTTCAAATCTTGGGGCGATAAATCTGCATCGAGCAACCCCCACTGATAGTATGTCCCCATGTGTCAAAATTTGAGAGTTTTATGGGTGTATATATACATTCTGCATATTTTCATATGTCATTCCATAACCTGTCTTGCAATTGAAAAGCATAATATCTAACGTGTCTTACACAAGATTAGAGCACTTGTAGAAATGGAGAAAATACCAATTCGGCGATTCTGCAATATATGCGTATTTTACGGATCACAATTTGGTAAAGATGGAGAGTTTACCACAGCAGCTCTTGATCTTAGTAGGACATTAGCTACGAGAGGTATTAATTTGATTTATGGAGGGGGTAGTCTTGGGTTAATGGGGTGTGTGTCAACAGCTGCATCCCTAGGAGGGAGCAAAGTTCTCGGCATTATCCCTAAACCATTAGCTGTACGAGATATCGTAGGCAACACAATCGGGGAAGAGTTACAGTCTCTAGTATGCATGAGCGTATTGCACATATGGTTGTTAAGTCCGATGCATTTATAGCTTTGTCGGGTGGTTATGGTACATTAGAGGATATATTTCAAATCACCTCTTGGGCACAGCTAAACATCCATCGGAAACCCATTGGTTTGTTAAATGTCAATAATTTTTTTGATGGTTTGTTGTCTTTTCTTGATCAAGCAGTAGAAAAAAACTTCATCTCACAGTCGGCGAGGCAAATCCTGGTTACACTTCAACTGCAGGGGAGTTAATTGACAAATTACAAGCATTCGTCTATTCACCTGATCCAAACAATGGCCTCGGATAAAATTGTTTGGGAGAAGGCAACAAAAGTGCGTCAACTGGGATTTAACCCTCCATCTTCAATCTTTATTTGCTGGTTTGCTTCGTTTTGTTGCTTTCGTTTTTAGTGGGTTAGTTGAGGATTTTCATGCGTTTCTTTGAGGCTTTTTCAGGTTATTTCTTTCGTCCCAGGTAATATTTTCTAATCTCGGTTTTGAGAGTGGTGGCTTAAAAAGTTCAAGTTCTCTTGAAACGCATTCTGGATCTCTTCAATCCATAATGGCTGAATAAGGAGGCTAACTTCTAAACGTTGTAGACCCATTCTAACTAACTTGTTTTTGTTTGCTGACTTGTTGAACTTTGTTATTTTATGAGTGAGTTTAGTTTTGCGTAATTTAGAGTTGTTATGTGTTTTTTATCTTTATCAGTTTTGATTTAAAAAAAAAACAATTGTGAAAAAACCTGAGAATGGCAGAATATGGGGTTTCTTTACCCTTGAAACGCATTCTCTCGAAATAAATCTATAGTTTGTTTATTTCATGTTGTTTGAAGTGTTTCTTTCATAATGAAGGTATATAGGCTGGAAACCTTAAGTCTGCGGGCTACTGGTCCTAAGGATTGTTGAAATATACAATCTTGACTCAGGTGTAACAACGCCACGTACCTCTTTTCTTGCATTTTGTGGGTCGATGATAAGATAATGATTGAATTAAGAAAATCTCTTGGAAAATGATAAATGATGCATGGATCTGTGTGCTTGAAATGTTTATTGGTTTTCGCTTTGCTTTTGATTCCTTGCGCAACATTGAGCACTGAGCTATTATCACTGAGTTATTTGTTCACTTAGAGAAAGTTTATGAAATTTAAATGTTTCTTCAGATTTCAATGAATTCTAGAACTTGTTGATGGTCACTCGAGGCGAAATCCTAGACTGTGCAACATTGGGGAAATGATTTAGGCCATCTTTGGACCGTTTGAGCCTTAATAGCCAACCTTGACTGAAATTGATCCCTAGTTAACCCTTTGAGCCTATGTAAGCCTTTTTCTTTGTTAACTCACTAAAAGATTTCCTAACCTCAAATGAATTTGTTCCAAACAGTTTATCCCTTACCTATGAGCATGTAAATCATTCGCAATTACATTTTGAGATATGTTCTGGTTTTGGGAAGTTAGAGGAGGTTGGATTATGCCATGAGCAATGCAAGTGAGTTTTATTATGCTTGTAAAAAAAAAAGAGAAAAAAAATCTGTACTTATCTTCCACGTACTTAAACATTGAGGACAATGTATTGTTTAAGTGTGGGGGAGTGAAATTGCAGTTAAAAAAAAAAAGAAAAAAAGAAAAAAAAGAGTTCTATACCCTTGGGTGTTCTTAAAAAGAATGAAACAACAAAGTGTGGGGGTGTAGTTTCTTTTGCTTTCTAAAAAAAAAAGAAAAAAGGAAAAAAGAAAAAAGAAAAAAAAAGAGTTCGAGTGTTCTGAATAAGTTTGGGAGAGTCATTTGATGAATAAGAATGAATTTTTATGTCATGGGCTTGAGCTCCACATAATATTGAATGATTTTATGTGTTTGTGGGTGATTTGAGCCTAATTATTATCCTTTATCATACCTTCACCCAAGCCAAACGTTACAAGCTTAATAAAGTCTACTTGATCCTTGGTGTTGTGCATGTCTACATTAGTGGAGAGTGACTTGAAAAGCAGGCCTATGGAGTTCATTTATACACACATCTTCAATATTAAATATGATTCATTTTTATGCATTAACTCATTCGGGTTACAAGTGATTAGGTGAGAATGGCTCTACACACACACACTTGAGGAATTGAAGTGAAGCGAAACTAATCTTTGAGATAAAATTCTTGATCAAGTGCATATTTTGAAGTTTTCCTTGGGTTATAATTAAGTACAATCTTTGAGGCCTATTTGCAAGTTGAAGCATTGGTGTGTTTTAATTTTTCTCTGATTTTGTTTCGGTTTAGTTTTGTTTCGTATCATTTTAGTTGCTCGAGGACTAGCAAAGTCTAAGTGTGGGGAAATTTGATAGGTGTCTATTTGTGTATTACTTTTATATCAATTCGTCCATGTTTCTTTGCTATATTCCTTGGTATTTTTATGTTTTTGTGTGGTTTTGATGTTTGTAGGAGTTTTGGAGCAACTTGCACAAAAAAATGGAGTAAAACCCTTCATTTTCACCTCTGCTAGTCAGTGATCTTCTCGGATTTAATTGTATTGATATACAATGAACCCGATGACATGTTATATACCGTTGGAATGCTCTCGAAGTCTATTTTCTGGAGAAATTTACGGTTTATAAATCCATTCAGTGTACCAAAAGTTCTAATCAAAACAGTGTGAGATGTATAGAAATATAATTCCACAAGCCACTGTAGCATGTATAATACGAGGCACTGTAGCAAGTCATTGTAGCAGAGTATTTAAACACATTTTAGGGTTTTATTTTCATAACTTGAAGAGGGGAGAACGTGGTGGAGGCTTCAGCTCTGGAATTCTTTAATCTCTTGGAGTTCTTGAAGGAGAAAGGAAGCTTGGAAAGAGGAAGAACTACAATCCAAAGAGAATTACATCAAATTTGCTTAAGTTTTTCCCTTCCCTTTCATTTTCTGGAATGTCTCCATGTTGTATTGTATTTACCACGTTCTTAAACATGTGTAACTGAATCTGAATTGGTTGAGGTGATTTCAAAGCCCCTGATATGGTTCTTGTAAGTTGATTGTGTAAGGAATTGTTATCCAATTCTCTAATTGAAGTTGCTTGTATTCTCCCATATTTAATGCTTATGATTGCTTGCTGATTGTATTTGAGTGGCCAATGAATATAATCTGGTTGTGATTTATTGCTAGACTAGAAATCTTGATCCGTAATTGTCTTGAAATTCTAATCATTAGTAGCAAAATTGTGATAAGAGATTACAATTGGAGAATATAACCTAAGTTAAATAATCCGAGCTTGTGTGTTTATTGCTTAGATCAACCTATCTTTCTTATCATATTGCATCCATTGAATTAAACTCAGAGAGCTTGTTCTAGGTTGTTTAATGGATAGAGATTAAATAAAGAGCTTGTTTTATTTAACAACAAAGTAAGAAAAGATTGGGGTAATAGAGCTTGTTATTATCTACGGTTGATAACTTCAATGCTGTAATTAGATGACAATTCTACAATTAATTCGCAAATCCATATCTTGTGGTAGAGAAGGATCCCTTAACCAGCTTTCTCCCATTGATTTTTCATTCAAATTTACTTTCTGTTTTGGTATTCTTTACTTGCATTCTTATTTCATTTAGTAAAGCATTCAACAAAAATCCCCCCTGTTTAGTTTATTGTTGCTGGAAATAACAAATTCAATTAGAATCAATCCTCGTGGGAACGATATCTTACTTATCACTTTATTACTTGTGCGACTAGTATACTTGCTAGTTTCGAACGCATCAATTACCTCATTTTATTTTTCTTTTGTTCTTTTTTTTTTAATTTTTCAAAAACATTGGGTTGCCTCCCAATAAGCGCTTGGTTTAACGTCCTCAGCCCGACGTTGGTTCCATCATGGGAGGATCCAATTTCTGTTGTGCTTCTCTAATGGGCTTGGATCCCTCTTCTAACAAGATACGGTCAATGCATATGGATGGCCTTGGATTTCAATAATTGTCCACTCAAAAGCTATTTTGTGATCTGTAAGTATTCGGACGAGTTTATCTTCTTGTATTTGTGCAAGGCCCATTTCCATTGTAACTCGCAAAGTATCATTCTCACCCAAGAATCCATAATTCAAATGATCTGGAAGTGACTTAAGCTCCAAGGTATTGGCTTTCATCACAGAAGAAAGAAGTTTCTCATTAGATAAAGGCAATTCAATGTACGAAACATCATACCTATTTGTGGTGATAGCTATAGTCTCATCCAAGCTTGTCACAGCTTCCTCCACTTCTTTAGACACTTGTATCAGTTTTCTTGGTTCTTTGAAACTTTCTATCCTTATGTGTTCACTAATAGCAACATCCACTCCATTCTTGTGAGTTAACTCAAAACATTGTTGTGGCAAATAATCAAAAACGTCAACTGCAAAAACAGAATGTAAGTCATTAGAGTACCTCATTTCCTCAAAAATATTAAAACATATCACCTTGCCATCAAACTCTATGGTCAAAGTGCCATAATGAACATCAATCTTGATTCTAGCAGGTTTCGAGAATGGCCTCCCTAAAAGAATCGGTGTTGGATTAGGAGATGTCTCATCCTCTATTTTAAGGACATAGAAGTCTGCTGGAAAAACCAATTGATTCACCTGCACAAGCACATCTTCCACAACTCTTTTGCGATATGCATTAAAATGATCAGCAAACTGAATGGTAATACCAGTTTTCGCAAAAGATCCAAGATTTAAAGAAGCATAAATAGAATATGGCATGACATTAATAGATGCTCCTAAATCTAATATAGCTCTTTCAAACTTGGTATTATCAATGGTGTATGGAATGATGAACGTACCTGGATCTTTGCATTTTGGAGGAATTTTTCTTTGCAATACAGCTGAAACATTTTCCCCCACACTTACTTTCTCATTTCCCTTCAACTTTCTCTTGTTGGTGCATAACTCCTTGAGAAATTTTGTACAACGAGGTACTTGCTCAATAGCATCCAGAAGTGGTATATTTACCTCGATTTTGTGAGAAGTTTCCAGGATTTCTTGCTCTTGTTTCTCCTTCGATTGTGCAAATCTACAAGGAAAAAGTGGAGGAGAAACATATGAAGGAATGGGAGTTATAGTATTTACCTGAGAAGTCAGTGTTTTGTTCATGGTGGAAGTGGTGTCATCTCCTTCATCAGTTTGTGATTTCTTTGGCAGGACATCTAATTGCTCTTCATTTTGCAAAGTTATCGCACAAGAATTCTCTCTTGGATTGATCATCTTTTGACAAGATAATTCTTCTGAGCCTTGGCCCTCGAATTTGCTCATGCTAGTGGCCAATTGTCCCATTTGATTTGCCAGGTTTTGGATACTTGCCCCAGTTTCCTGCTGGAATTGCATTGTGTTAGTGGCAAGTGCATTAACAATGTCCTGGAGAGACATACCTGAGTTTTGTGCAGCTGGTTGCGGTGCTGGATGTGGCATTGGTGGTGGTTGCATTTGAAAAGGTTGCTGCACTCTAGGTTGATTGAAACCTTGTGGCCGATTTGGTATCACATTTGGAGTGATTGGTTGATGATTCCAACAACTGAAATTATGTTGATCTTCCCATCCAGCATTGTAAGTGCTAGAGAAATGATCATACCATTGCCTCGTTTGTCCTGGAAATCCACCCATGGCATTGGCTTGTTCCATATATTCTTCTTGTAAAGTTGGATACATGTCGATTGGATGCTCCATCGTATAATATATCCCAAATTCATAAGATTTTTGCATATCTCCTACAGCCATGTTTTCCACAAGAGAGGTTAGCTCAAAAAGTTGTAGTTCAATGTTCGGAGTGCTTACCTCATTTACTCTCCATGGTACTTGTGGCTCAAATCCGCTACTGAATTGATATAAGTTTACTGCCATATTGTCTAAACACAAACAATCAGAAAAGAAAAACAAAGAAAATATGAATCAACAATGAAAACAAAATAACAAATCGATTAGAAAATCAATCCCCGGCCACGGCGCCAAAAACTTGATGCGTTCGAAACTAGCAAGTATACTAGTCGCACAAGTAATAAAGTGATGAGTGAGATATCGTTCCCACGAGGATTGATTCTATTTAAATTTGTTATTTTTCAGCAACAATAAACTAAATATGGGGGGTTTTGTTGAATGATTAATTAAACTGAATACGAGGGCAAATAAAGAATAACACAACACAATATTAAATGAATTGAAAATTCAATGAGAGACACTTGGTTAAGGGTTCTTTCTCTGCCACAAGATATGAATTTGTGTATTAACATAGAATTGTCATCCAATTACAACATTGAAGTTTCACCGTAGATACAACAAGCTCTGTTATCCCAATCTTTTCCTACTTCGTTGTTAAATAAAACAGCTCTTTATTTAACTCCTATCCATTAAACATCCTAGAACAAGCGTCTCTAAGTTTAAATTCAATGGAAGCATTACGATGAGAAAGATAGGTTGATCTAAGCAAATATCACCTACACGTCATAGATTATTTAACCTAGGTTGTATTTTTCAATGCAATCATCTGTCACTATTTCTACTAATGATTGGAAATTCATGACATTACGGATCAAAGATTTTTTCTAATCTAGCATAGAACAACAACAGATTATATTCAGTTGGCCATATCAATACAATCCGTAGCATCATAAGCATAAGATATGGGAAAATACAAGCAACTTCAATTAGAGAATTGGATAACAATTTCTTACACAATCAACTCACAAAATCCATATCAAGGGCTTTTGAAATCACCCTCAACCAATTCAGATTTAGTTACACATATTCAGACACAATACAAATACAATACGAGAGAAATTCCAGAATTGAAAAGGAAAGAAAGAACTTAGCAAATTCTTTGAAAATCTTCTTTGTAGATGAATCTTCTTTGAATTGTAGTTCCTCCTCTTTCAAAATCTTCTTTCTCCTTCAAGAACTCCAAGGGATGAGAGAAATCCAGAAATGCAACCTCCTCCCACGTTTTCCCCCCTTCAGTTATGAAAATAAAACCCTAAATGTGTGTTATACTCTGCTACAGTGAGTTGCTAACAGTGCCCCGTATTATACATGCTACAGTGAACTGTGGAATTATATTTCTATACATCTCACACTGTTTTGATTACAACTTTGGTACACGTTAATGCGGATTTATAACCGTAAATTTCTCACAAACAAAATAGACTTCGAGAGCTTTCCCCAACGGTTATAAAACCAAAAAAAAAAAAAACCAAAAAATTTTTGTCGCCTTGTTCATTGTATATCATATAATTTATCCAAGAAGATGGTTGACTAGCAGAGGTGAAAATAAGGGTTTTACTCCATTTTTTGTGCAAGTTGCTCCAAAACTCCTACAAACATCAAAACCACACAAAAACATAAAAATACCACGGAATATAGCAAAGAAACATGGACGAATTGATATAAAAGTAATACATAAATAGACACCTATCAAACACCTTCCTAGACATTCCCATAGGCAACCTACATGCATTAGATGAAGAATTTAACATGGCTGAAGTTGTTAAGGAACTGACTGGTCGAACAGACATTGAATGGAAACCAAGAGATGGTATAGATCAACAGTACTTTAGGAAGAAATATCGGGTGTCGCATAAGGTAGCTCAGTTTAATTGGCTTCCTTCTTCCCACCAAAATCAGATTCGAGAAGACAGAGTGAAACTTCTATTTTGTTTAGGCACCAATCGACCAATTAACTTTGGTTTGGTAGCCTATAGATCAATTGTACAAATTGGATCTTATCACTCTGATTATTATCTGCTTGTGTTTCCTTGTTTGATTCAAGGGATTCTTGCACAGAACAACATCTCAATGAGCTCTCATGAACAAACTGAAATTCTGTCTAAACCCATTACAAAGGGATTTTTTCAAAGACTGCATGACAAATCTGACTTACCTGCACCTGAACCGAAATCCAAGAAAGTCAGAAAAAATCAAATGAACAATATTGCAGAATAGCTTACTTTGATCAATTCTGCTTTGGCTGAAGTTGTGCAGGATTTAAAAGCTATCAAAGAAAGACAGCTTGTCTTAGAGGCAAGATTTGCAAGGCACTATGGTCCAGCAGAGAAGTTGTAGCCAATGGAGACTAAACATGAAGCTCCTGAGAAGACAGATGATCCTACACCAGTTCCTAATGCTTCCATGCCTACTGAAACTGAACAAATGCCAACAGCAAAACCAGCTCCACAAACTGCTGTTGAGAAAGATGTAATAGTAGAACAACAGCCAAAACAAAAGAATCTCAAGTCAATCGCTCAGGGAAGAATCTTGAAGAGAAAGAGGAAAGATGACAAGGTGAAGAAATCATCTGACAACCTGAAAAAGAAAATTGACTCTATAGCTCCCACATTACAGGATGAGTCACTGTCAGATGAACAAACAAAATTTGAAACTGCAACAAAACAGTCTTCACCAATTGCTGAACATGATCCTACTATCTCTTTACTCCCTGGAGCATAGCATACTACCTCTCTACTATTCACACAGTCCCCACCTCATGAAGATCCAACCTCATCTCCTGCAGCCCAATCAGGGGCAAAACACACAAAGGAACCCCTTCTTGAGACAGCACCATCTGCACCAGTCACCTCTCCACCAGCTACAACGGCCAAAGTCCCACTAGTTCCCACTCCACCAACTGCTATTGAGTTCACCACAATAGAAACCAGAGCAAAAAAAGGTGAAAGGGAGATTCACAGAATTGTTGCTGAGGTCACTACCACCTCCTCTAATACAGTTGAAGAGCAACCTGCTCTTGCCACTTCTGAGCAGTCAATACCTACTACCACCAGGAAGCGATATAAAATGAAGGCTGGCCGATCCAAAAAGCCCAGCAGTTCCTCTTCCCCACCAGTTCGAAAGTCTCCAAGACTTCGTTAGTGCTTTTGGCACTTGTGCCGAAATCAAGGGGGAGAAGGAGAGAAGAATTTTTTTTTTTAATATAATTTTTGTTCTTCTTATCTAACTGTTATTTTTTGTCTGTTTGATATTTTGGTGACTACTTCTTCTCTAGGGTTGTAAGTAAGGGGGAGTAAGGCCTTATGCTTATATGGATGCATTCAAACTATCCTGATGTTGTGTGTGTTTGATGAATGGTTTGCATGATCTAATATCATTATTACTTTGTTTTTAATCTGATCATGATTTCGTTGTTAATCGTCTTGCAGGATATACATATTATAACAGTGTTCTGTTATGCTTTTGTGTAACAGCTCACATGTTATTTTTACTAGAAACAGTTTAGTGTTTTCATCACAAGTTGCCAAAAGGGAGAGATTGTTAGTGTTAGTGTGTCGAGCTAGTGTCAAGATGTGTCGAGTGTTGTTGTTGAGCTTATTTCCAGTATTGCGTTGTTGTTTTGTCAGGTGTTGAGCATATTGTCGAGTTGTCGAGATTGTCGAGTGACGAGTTAATGTCGAGTTTATCTGCATGTCGAGCTTGTATGTATCACGTGTCGAGTGTTGACGGTCAAAGTGTTGCGTAGATGTGCAGAGAAGATTTGTGATGAGCCTGTTGTGTCGAGTGTCAA
>SNVD02002079.1:0-2500 GCA_013180625.2 Boswellia sacra | reverse complement strand
GCCCCCACCGATGCAGCAGGGGCAGCCCCACGAGCGCCCAACGTGCAGCAACAGCCGCAACACGAGGGGCACGTCATGGGCAACACCCAAGGCCCAAGGGAGGTTAGCCAGCACCCATCTACGCAGCAAGGGCAGCACCCTGGGCGCCCAACGTGCAGCAACTGCAGCACGAGGGGCACGTCGAGGGCAACACCCAAGCCCGAAGGGAGGTTAGCCAGCACCCGTCCACGCAACAAGGGCAGCACCATGGGCGCCCAACGTGCAGCAACTGCAGCACGAGGGGCACGTCGTGGGCAAAACCAAGCCCCAAGGGAGGTTAGCCAGCGCCCATCCGTGCAGCAAGGGCAGCGCCATGGGCGCCCAACATGCAACCAGCAGCACGTTGTCTGTGTTTTAAAAGTTAGTAACGCGATTTCCTTCACGTTTCTCTTCTCTTCGTTACACTAACATTGTTTTATTTTTTTTCCATTTTTTTCAAATTTTTTGCAAGTGGGCCCCACCTTCCAACTTCAATTTATTTTTTTTTTAATTTTCGCTTTCATTCGTGCCACGGTTGCATTTTGCTCGGTGTCCTTGCAAAAAATCAGCCAAGAGCGCGAACGTCGAAAAATGGCCCCTCATGGCACCACGGATGCACGCTGGCAGGCCAAGCTGCAGCACATTGCTGCACACCATGGGCAGCAAATGCTGCATGATGTGCAGCAATGTGCTGCACAGTGGGCTGCCAACGTGCAGCGAATCGTGCCAACCTCAAAAATCTTCCGCCAAACCGCTTCCAAAACTCAATCAAACGCCACCTAAAATCATTTTCGGACTCCCAAAGCCCCCCAAAAAGATTTCACCTCGCTCCGCGCGTTGGGCGCTTTTCCATTTGGCCCTTTCTCTACTCTAAAAATTCACTCCGAATCCCTCCCACGGCGCCGAAACCCCAACTCTCTTTTCCCATCGATCCTCCCATTTTTCTTGCTCCCCTCGCAAATTCTCAGCCCAAACGCCCCACAAACGCTCCGTCGTCCAGCCCCTTGTGACAGCTCACATACCATGGTGCACCACCCCTGATACTGCTGCAATGCGAAAAAAAGCTCTTTAGGGGGGAGATGCAGTCTCCGCTGGGGGGCCTCCGGGCCAAGCCATGCAAACACCCCCCTCGCCCATGCACACTGGCAGGCTTTGGTGTGTGCGTTGGGTGGGCATGGCATGCAACTCCAGCTGATATTGTCGGCATGTGTCGGCATCGGTGGTGGGTCCCAGTACGAAAAAACGTGGACTGAGCTCCATGCTTGCGCTGGTGCTTGGGCAGCTCTTGTGCGCAGCGCAGCTTGTAAGTCGCTAGTGCCAAGGGCAGAGAAGGCATAGCTTAGGCATGGCGTGATGCCCCCAATCCCATCCCCGTGCTTCGGGTGTGCTCCAGCCCGCTCTTGTGCGCAGCGAGCTGGTAAGTCGTAGTGCAAGGGCAGCAAGGCAGCACGCTCGGGCTGGGGGGGGACGGAGCTCCATGCTTGAGCTGGTGCTTGGGCAGCTCTTGTGCGCAGCGCAGCTTGTAAGTCGTAGTGCAAGGGCAGCAGAAAGCTTCGCTTAGGCATGGCGTGATGCCCCCATCCCTTCCCCGTGCTTTGGGTGTGCTCCAGCCCGCTCTTGTGCGCAGCGCAGCTTGTAATTCGTAGTGCAAGGGTGGCAGGCAGCAACACTTGGGTCGGGGGTGGCTATCTCGGTCGATGACGGCTTGTGCTTGACGTTGCTCGCTCCTCCTTCGAAAATTTGTCCCTCGTGTGGTTCCATGTTCTATCGCGTCCCGCCCTCCCCCCCCCCCCGGGGCTGGCGCGGCACGGACTGACGTTTCTGCCATGCTCAACGTTTCGCTTGTTGGGTTGTAGTTCGTTGGGTTGTGCTGCTGCCAATGTGAACGCAACGGGCGTGTGAGTGGTGTTTGGATGGCGTGGGTTGGCAGGCTCCGTGCTCGTGCATCGAACTGTTGACGCCCCATCCTCTTCATTATTCCCCAATGCGTTGTTGCTGCCTTGGGGGTGCGTACGGTATCCTGTGTTTCTTACCTACCCGAAGGAATTCGGCGGTTCGTTTGTTGCTCTCCGCCCCATGCCCTCGCGGGTGTTGGGGCGGAAGTTAGGCAAGCCTCGTGTTCCTGGCACGCCTCGCCCAGTTGCGTGGTTGCCTTGGCCCACGAGGTGCTTTGCCCGTGCTCTCGGATACAGAATGTTATGTGCGGGTGGGTGGTCTCTCGGCCTCCTTTTGCCCAAGCAACGCATTTTGGCCAACGACACGAACGACCGTCACGCCCGTCTTCGAGCCCTCGGCCTCGTGGCTCGGGGCGCTCATGCGGGCGTCGGCGTCGCGAAGGAATGCTACCTGGTTGATCCTGCCAGTAGTCATATGCTTGTCTCAAAGATTAAGCCATGCAGGTGTAAGTATGAACTAATTCAGACTGTGAAACTGCGAATGGCTCATTAAATCAGGTATAGTTTGTTTGATGGTATCTGCTACT
>SNVD02002077.1:0-15726 GCA_013180625.2 Boswellia sacra | reverse complement strand
AAACATTGTATATTATTTTAAAAATGCATACAAATTCCTTGCAATATTTGATCAATATAAAGGTATATTTTTACTACTGATCACAACATTAAGATACGAAAGGTAAAAACAATGCTTCATACAAAATTCTATTTAACAATAAGTAGCCTTCATGCAGTCAAATCTGAATAATGAAGATATGAAAATCAAAACAAATGTCAAGGCACATATGTTTCTTGTGCCGAACAAAGCAGCGTAAAGCAGTAACTTCAACAAATTAGTTCATGGTGATCTATGATAAGTGTCTATTTATATATCATTTTCATATCAATTCGTCCATGTTTCTTTGCTATATTCCTTGGTATTTTTATGTTTTTGTGTGGTTTTGATGTTTGTAGGAGTTTTGGAGAAACTTGCACAAAAATGGAGTAAAACCCTTCATTTTCACCTCTGCTAGTCAACCATCTTCTCGGATTTAATTGTATTGATATACAAAGAACCCGATGACATATTATATACCGTTGGAAAGCTCTCGAAGTCTATTTTCTGGAGAAATTTACGGTTTATAAATCCATTCAGTGTACCAAAAGTTCTAATCAAAACAGTGTGAGATGTATAGAAATATAATTCCACACATCACTGTAGCATGTATAATACGGGGCACTGTAGCAAGTCACTGTAGCAGAGTATTTAAACACATTTTAGGGTTTTATTTTCATAAATTGAAGAGGGGAGAACGTGGTGGAGGATGCAGCTCTGGAATTCTTTCATCTCCTGGAGTTCTTGAAGGAGAAAGGAAGCTTGGAAAGGAAGAACTACAATCCAAAGAGAATTACATCAAATTTGCTAAGTTTTTCCCTTCCCTTTCATTTTCTGGAATGTCTCCATGTTGTATTGTATTACCACGTTCTTAAACATGTGTAACTGAATCTGAATTGGTTGAGGGTGATTTCAAAGCCCCTGATATGGTTTTTTGTAAGTTGATTGTGTAAGGAATTGTTATCCAATTCTCTAATTGAAGTTGCTTGTATTCTCCCATATTTAATGCTTATGATTGCTTGCTGATTGTATTTGAGTGGCCAACTGAATATAATCTGGTTGTGCTTTATTGCTAGACTAGAAATCTTGATCCGTAATTGTCTTGAATTTCTAATCATTAGTAGCAAAATTGTGATCAGAGATTACAATTGGAGAATATAACCTAAGTAAATAATCCGAGCTTGTGTGTTTATTGCTTAGATCAACCTATCTTTCTTATCATAATGCATCCATTGAATTAAACACAGAGAGCTTGTTCTAGGTTGTTTAATGGATAGAGAATAAATAAAGAGCTTGTTTTATTTAACAACAAAGTGAGGAAAGATTGGGGTAATAGAGCTTGTTATTATCTATGGTTGATAATTCAATGCTGTAATTAGATGACAATTCTACAATTAATTCGCAAATCCATATCTTGTGGTAGAGAAGGATCCCTTAACCAGCTTTCTCCCATTGATTTTCATTCAAATTTACTTTCTGTTTTGTTATTCTTTACTTGCATTCTTATTTCATTTAGTAAATCATTCAACAAAAATCCCCCCTGTTTAGTTTATTGTTGCTGGAAATAACAAATTCAATTAGAATCAATCCTCGTGGAAACGATATCTTACTTATCACTTTATTACTTGTGCGACTAGTATACCTGTCTCTTATACACATCTAGATGTGTATAAGAGACAGGTATACTTGCTAGTTTCGAACGCATCAAGTTTTTGGCGCCGTTGCCGGGGATTGATTATCTAATCGATTTGTTATTTTGTTTTCATTGTTGATTCATATTTTTGTTTCTTTTTCTTTTTTGATTGTTTGTGTTTAGACGACATGGCAATAAACTTCCATCAATTCAGTGGCGGATTTGAGCCACAACTACCATGGAGAGTAAATGAGGTAAGCACTCCGAACATTAAACAACAACTTTCTGAGCTAACCTCTCTTGTGGAAAACATGGCTGTAGGACATATGCAGAAATCTTATGCATGTGGGGTATATTCTACCATGGAGCATCCATTGGACATGTATCCAACCTTACAAGAAGAATATACGGAACAAGCCAATGCCATGGGTGGATTTCCAGGACAAACGAGGCAATGGTATGATCCTTTCTCTAGCACTTACAATGCTGGATGGGAAGATCAACATAATTTCAGTTACTGGAATCATCAACCAATCACTCCAAATGTGATACCAACTCGGCCACAAGGTTTCAATCAACCTAGAGTGCAGCAACCTTTTCAAATGCAACCACCACCAATGCCACATCCAGCACCGCCAACCAGCTTCACAAAACTCAGATATGTCTCTCCAGGACATTGTTAATGCACTTGCCACTAACACAATGCAATTCCAGCAGGAAACTGGGGCAAGTATCCAAAACCTGGCAAATCAAATGGGACAATTGGCCACTAGCATGAGCAAATTCGAGGGCCAAGGCTAAGAAGAATTATCTTGTCAAACGGTGATCAATCCAAGAGAGAATTCTTGTGCGATAACTTTGCAAAATGAAGAGGAATTAGATGTCTTGCCAAAGAAATCACAAACTAATGAAGGAGATGACACCACTTCCACCATGAACAAAACACTGACTTCTCAGGTAAATCCTATAACTCCCATTCCTTCATATGTTTATCCTCCACTTTTTCCTAGTAGATTTGCAAAATCGAAGGAGGAACAAGAACAAGAAATCCTGGAAACTTCTCACAAAATCGAGGTAAATATACCACTTCTGGATGCTATTGAGCAAGTACCTCATTGTACAAAATTTCTCAAGGAGTTATGCACCAACAAGAGAAAGTTGAAGGGAAATGAGAAAGTAAGTGTGGGGGAAAATGTTTCAGCTGTATTGCAAAGAAAAATTCCTCCAAAAGCAAAGATCCAGGTACATTCATCATTCCATGCACCATTGGTAATAACAAGTTTGAAAGAGCTATATTAGATTTAGGAGCATCTATTAATGTCATGCCATATTCTATTTATGCTTCTTTAAATCTTGGACCTTTTGCGAAAACTGGTATTACCATTCAGTTTGCTGATCATTTTAATGCATATCGCAAAAGAGTTGTGGAAGATGTGCTTATGTAGGTGAATCAATTGGTTTTTCCAGCAGACTTATATGTCCTTAAAATAGAGGATGAGACATCTCCTAATCCAACCCCAATTCTTTTGGGGAGACCATTCTTGAAAACTGCTCGAACTAAGATTGATGTTCATGATGGCACTCTCACCATGGAATTTGATGGCGAGGTGATTCGTTTCACAATATTTTTGAGCAATGATGGTATCTAATGATTACATTCTGTTTTTGCAGTGATGTTATTGATATTTGTCCACAATGTTTTGAGTTAAACTCGCAAGAAGGAGTGGATGTTGCTATTAGTGAACACATAGGGATAGAAAGTTTCAAAGAACCAAGAAAGCTGATACAAGTGTCTAAAGAAGTGGAGGAAGCTGTGACAAGCTTGGATGAGACTAGAGCTATCACCACAAATAGGTATGATGTTTCGTACATGAATTGCCTTTATCTAATGAGAAACTTCTTCCTTTTGTGATGAAAGCCAATACCTTGGAGCTTAAGTCACTTCTAGATCATTTGAATCATGGATTCTTGGGTGAGAATGATACTTTGCGAGTTACAATGGAAATAGGCCTTGCACGAATACAAGAAGAGAAACTCGTCCGAATACTTAAAGATCACAAAATAGCTATTGAGTGGACAATTGTTGACATCCAAGGCCCATCCATATGCATGGACCATATCTTGTTAGAAGAGGGATCCAAGCCCATTAGAGAAGCACAACGGAAATTAGATCCTCCCATGATGGAACCAACGTCGGGCTGAGGACGTTAAACCAAGCGCTTATTGGGAGGCAACCCAATGTTTTTGAAAAATAAAAAAAATAAGAAAAGAAAAATAACATGAGGTAATAATGATCGATTTTTGTGTCTCGAGGAGATTCCTTTCATAGGCCATCAAATTGATCAGGTTTATCTCTCTTTGCCATCTGTCTTATTTGTTTTTATATTTTTTACTTGTTTTTGACTTTTGTTTGCTATTGTGTTGTTATCTCTTTTATGTGTCTTTAGTTTCGTTTCTGCTCTTTTCTTTTTCTTTCTTTTGTTCAATTTGATTACTCTGTGGTTTGAGCTCATTTGGGCAGCAGCTTATGGAAACATCTAAACGGAAGCTGAAGCCATTGCCCGAAGGTTTGAAACATGCACATCTTGGAGAAGAACAGACTCAATCGCATTATCAGTAATATCTCTCCTTTTCTTCTCTTCAATGGATGCCGATATCTTTCTGTCGAACCTTCATAAATATTTTCCTTCACTTCCTCAAAATGCTGTGTTTAAAATTTATAAAGTACGGATGACTAGACTTTGGGTATTGATGCTCTTAAATCTGCCTGCGGATATCCCATGGCTTATCGAAGCCAAGGTGAGATTGTCCGGTGAGCCGGACATTAATCTCGCAAAATACATGCCTGGTCTAGGAAAGAGCTATACGCCAAGAGGCGAAGAGCGAAAAGGTTACAAGTATGTTATAAATGTGCTGGATGGAATTGTAACCAGACTTGTCGTTCATTAGGTTTTGTGTCCAGAAATAGAGAAGATAAACTGTCATTTATTAAGAATGGTCTGAGTAATGAGTCGCTGGATAATGTTTTATTAACTCGTGAGTCACATTCTTGTGGACTTGTTCAGCGTGAATTGCTTAATCTATGGACACAATTTCATGATGAATTGCAGTGTTATAGTCTAGGGAATCTGACTAAAACGACCCTGTTTGCCAGTTTATAAGAAAACTGGATGGGAAGCAAATCCCCGACTCATAGAAGGCGTTTCAGCCGTTACTGGACGTAAAAACCAGAGGAAGATGTGAGCCACAATCACAACTACTTGTATATTTGAATGTGTGTTGTTGTTGTCGAATTTTATTTTTTCTTGTTTCGTTTTATCTGATTATCAATGTTGTTTTTGTGTTGTTGTTGTTTGTTGATTTTGTTTGTTTTAATTTTCAGTTTTCTTTTTAACAAACCATATGACTATCCCATGTCATAAGCACACGTGGAAACAAGTGTGGAGGTTTTGTCAACCTCCGCCGAAAGTATATCTCTACTTTTCATGCTTCACGTGGGAGACAAGTGTGGTGGTTTTGTCAAAACCCACCGAAAGTGTATTTCCATTTTTCATGCTTCACGTGGGAGACAAGTGTGTAGGTTTTGTCAAACCCCGCCGAAAGCATATCTCATTTTTTCAAATCTTGGGGCCATAAATCTGCATCGAGCAACCCCCACCGAAAGTATGTCCCCATGTGTCAAAATTTGAGAGTTTTATGTGTGTATATATACATTCTGCATGTTTTCATATGTCATTCCATAACCTGTCTTGCAATTGAAAAGCGTAATATCTAACGTGTCTTACACAAGATTAGAGCACTTGTAGAAATGGAGAAAACACCAATTCGGCGATTCCGCAATATATGCATATTTTGCGGATCGTAATTTGGTAAAGATGGAGAGTTTACCACAGCAGCTCTTGATCTTGGTAGGACATTAGCTGCGAGGGGTATTCATTTGATTTATAGAGGGGGTAGTCTTGGGTTAATGGGGTGTGTGTCGACAGCTGCATCCTTGGGAGGAAGTAAAGTTCTCGGCATTATCCCTAAACCATGAGCTGTGCGAGATATCATAGGCAACACAATGGGGGAAGAGTTACAGGTCTCTAGCATGCATGAGCGTATTGCACATATGGTTATTAAATCCGATGCATTTATAGCTTTACCTGGTGGTTATGGTACATTAGAGGAGATATTTCAAATCACCTCTTGGGCACAGCTAAACATCCATCGGAAACCCATTGGTTTGTAAATGTCAATAATTTTTTTGATGGTTTGTTGTCTTTTCTTGATCAAGCAGTAGAAAAAAACTTCATCTCACAGTCGCCGAGGCAAATCCTGGTTACAGCTTCAACTGCAGGGGAGTTAATTGACAAATTGCAAGCATTCGTCTATTCGCCTGATCTAACAATAGCTCGGATAGATTGGTTTGCGGAGGGCAATAAAAGGCGTAAACTGGATTTAGCGCTCCATCTGTAATCTTTATCTGCTGGTTTGCTTCACTTTTGTTTGCTTTCTTTTTATTGTGTTTATTTGAGATTTTTCATGTTATTTCTTTTGAGCTTTTTCAGGTTATTTCTTTCATTCCAGGTAATATTTTATAATCTTGGATTTTGGAGTGGTGGCTTAAAATGTTCAAGTCCTCTTGAAACGCATTGTGGATCTCTTCAATCCATAATGGCTGAATAAGGAGGCTAACTTCTAAACTTTTTAGACCCATTCTTACTTACTTGTTTGTGTTTGCTGATTTGGTGGACTTTATTATTTTCTGAGTAAGTTTAGTTTTATGTAATTTCGAGTTGTTGTGTGTTTTTGTCTTTATCAGTTTCGATTCAAAAAAAAAAACATTGTGGAAAAACCTGAGAATGGCAGAATATGGGTTTTCTTAACTCTTGAAACGCATTCTCTCTCAATAAATCTGTAGTTTGTTTATTTCATGTTGTTTGAAGTGTCTTGTTTCTTGTTTTGTTCTTTCATAATAAAGGTATATAGGCTGGAAACCTTAAGTCTGCGGGCTACTGGTCCTAAGGATTGTTAAAATATACAATATTGACTCAGGTGTAACAACGCCACGTACCTCTTTTCTTGCATTTTGTGGGTCGATGATAAGATAATGATTGAATTAAGAATAACTCTTGGAAAATGATAAATGATGCATGGATCTGTGTGCTTGAAATGTTTATTAGTTTTCGCTTTGCTTTTGATTCCTTGCACAACATTGAGCACTGAGCTATTATCACTGAGTTATTTGTTCACTTAGAGAACGTTTATGTAATTTAAATGCTTCTTCAGATTTCAATGAATTCTAGAACTTGTTTGATGGTCACTCGAGGCGAAATCCTAGACTGTGCAACATTGGGGACATGATTTAGGCCATCTTTGGACCGTTTGAGCCTTAATAGCCAACCTTGACTGAAATTGATCCCTAGTTACCTCTTTGAGCCTTTGTAAGCCTTTTTCTTTGTAAACTCACTAAAAGATTTCCTAACCTCAAATGAATTTATTCCAAACAGTTTATCCCTTACCTATGAGCATGTAGATCATTCACAATTAAATTCTGAGCTATGTTCTAGTTTTGGGAAATTAGAGGAGGTTGGGATGTGTCATGAGCAATACAAGTGAGTTCTATTGTGTTTAAAAAAAAAAAAAAAAGAAAAACAGAAAAAAAACCAATTTGTACTTATCGTCCACGTACTTACACATTGAGGACAATGTGTTGTTTAAGTGTGGGGAGGGGAAGTGTAATAAAAAAAAGAAAAAAAAAAGAAAAAAAAGAACAAAAGAAGAAGAATAAGAGATCTATACCCTTAAGTGTTCTTAAAAAGAATGAAACAACAAAGTATGGGGGTGTAGTTTTCTTTTGTTTTCTGCAAAAAAAAAAAAAAAAAGAGATTGAGTGTTCTAAATAAGTTTGGGGGAGTAACCTGGTGAATTGAAATGAAGTGGTGTTATAGGGTTGAGCTCTACATAGTCTTGAATGATTTATGTGTTTGTGGGTGATTTGAGCCAAATTATAATACTTTATCATACCTTCACCCAAGCCAAACGTTACAAGCTTAATAAAGTCCTACTTGCTCCTTGGTGTTGTACATGTCTACATTAGTGGAGAGTGACTTGAAAAGCAGGCCTATGGAGTTCATTTATACACACATCTTCAATATTAAATATGATTAATTTTTATGCATAAACTCATCCGGGTTACAAGTGATTAGGTGAGAATGGCTCTACACACACACACTTGAGGAATTGAAATGAAGCAAAACTAATCTTTGAGATAAAATTCTTGATCAAGTGCATTGCTTTGAAGTTTTCCTTGGGTTATAATTAAGTACAATCTTTGAGGCCTATTTGCAATATGAAGCATTTGTGTGTTTTAATTTTTTGTTGATTATGTTTCGGTTTAGTTTTATTTCATATTGTCGTAGTTGCTCGAGGACTAGCAAAGTCTAAGTGTGGGGGAATTTGATAAGTGTTTATTTATATATCATTTCATATCAATTCGTCCATGTTTCTTTGCTATATTCATTGGTATTTTTATGTTTTTGTGTGGTTTTGATGTTTGTAGGAGTTTTGGAGCAACTTGCACAAAAATGGAGTAAAGCCCATCATTTTCACCTCTGCTAGTCAACCATCTTCTCGGATTTAATTGTATTGATATACAATGAACCGGATGACATATCATATACCGTTGAAAAGCTCTCGAAGTCTACTTTTGGAGAAATTTACGGTTTATGAATCCATTCAGTGTACCGAAAGTTGTAATCAAAACAGTGTGAGAAGTGTAAAAATGTAATTTCACACATCACTGTAGCTGTCTCTTATACACATCTAGATGTGTATAAGAGACAGGTAGCACGTTACTGTAGCAGAGTATTTAAACACATTTTAGGGTTTTATTTTCATAACCTGAAGAGGGGAGAACGTGGTGGAGGCTGAAGCTCTGGAATTCTTTCATCTCTTGGAGTTCTTGAAGGAGAAAGGAAGCTTGGAAAGAGGAAGAACTACAATCCAAAGAGAATTACATCAAATGTGCTAAGTTTTTCCCTTCCCTTTCATTTTCTGGAATGTCTCCATGTTGCATTGTATTTACCACGTTCTTAAAAATGTGTAACTGAATCTGAATTGGTTGAGGGTGATTTCAAAGCCCCTGATATGGTTTTTGTAAGTTGATTGTGTAAGGAATTGTTATCCAATTCTCTAATTGAAGTTGCTGGTATTCTCCCATATTTAATGCTTATGATTGCTTGCTGATTGTATTTGAGTGGCCAACTGAATATAATCTGGTTGTGATTTATTGCTAGACTAGAAATCTTGATCCTTAATTGTCTTGAATTTCTAATCATTAGTAGCAAAATTGTGATCAGAGATTGCAATTGGAGAATACAACCTAAGTTAAATAATCCGAGCTTGTGTGTTTATTGCTTAGATCAACCTATTTTTCTTATCATAATGCATCCATTGAATTAAACTCAGAGAGCTTGTTCTAGGTTGTTTAATGGATGGAGATTAAATAAAGAGCTTGTTTTATTTAACAACAAAGTAAGGAAAGATTGGGGTAATAGAGCTTGTTATTATCTACGTTTGATAACTTCAATGCTGTAATTAGATGACAATTCTACAATTAATTCGCAAATCCATATCTTGTGGTAGAGAAGGATCCCTTAACCAGCTTTCTCCCATTGATTTTTCATTCAAATTTACTTTCTGTTTTGTTATTCTTTACTTGCATTCTTATTTCATTTAGTAACGCATTCAACAAAAATCCCCCCTGTTTAGTTTATTGTTGCTGGAAATAACAAATTCAATTAGAATCAATCCTCGTGGGAACGAGATCTTACTTATCACTTTATTACTTGTGCGACTAGTATACTTGCTAGTTTCGAACGCATCAATCTATAAAGGCAACTAATCAATACAATAACCTATAACTTTTTTTTTCCCCTCTAATTAATCAACCTTGATTAGTTTACAAATACATTAATTTGTAACTTGATATATAGTCGATCAACATCACTTCTGTGTCAAAAGTGTAACTTGTCAAGATTCTTTTCTGAGTTGTATCATTATAAAAATAAAAATAAAACTTACAATAAAGAATGAATAAAAATCCAGTACAATTACACAATTTATGGACTCAGCCTCTCAGCCCTTAATAAATTAATCTTCGATAATACAGGCTCTAGTTTATTTAAGATGTTCAAGCAACTTTTTCAAGCTTGGCTTCTCTCAACTAACCCACATAAACCAATTTATTAAGCAAGGCACAATAATTAGCATGATAAACAGTCATCGAATGAAGAATAGACAAATTGAAGTTAATGCAACACACAACATCATAAACATCAAACATATTTAGATAATGATTGCGAAATACATGGAAATCACCATAATATAACACAAGCACATGGAACAATAAAACGAACACAAAAAAAAAAATACACAATCACCTTGTTTGCTTTCTTAAACCTGGTTGAATCATAAGATGCAAAATTATCTCCAACAGGATCAAAAACAACCTCCTCAGTTCCCTCAGCAGTAGCCTTTTCAATTATACTGCCTCTCTTCTTCTGCAAGAACTTAATGAGAGCCATGAGAGTCTCATTTTCTTGGATTGAAGTGCTGCGTTCTCCTCAGATTCTAATAACTGTGTTGGACATGAGGATTCCATATCATCTGACACCCCAGATGAGGCTCTAGAGAGATATGAGGCATTCCAAGCAATGTCCACCAGCTTCTCAGGTTCAGGAACCACAGTTTTTCCAGAAGAATAATAGATGGATACAAAGACAGAACAAAATGCTCCATCACCTCCTCATAGCTCCTGTTCTCAAACAGATAATGAGAGTATCTGTAGTATGAGAAAGTAGCACGAATACTAATAAAGGCTAATCCACAAATTATGCACCATATGTCAATCATGTGCAACAAGCTCCACCTGTCACCGTATTGATGAAAACCTAATACAAAAAAAAAAAATAAAAACAAAAATAAATAATAAATAAATAAAAATTAAAAGTAAAAAAATAAAAAGTAAAAGTTCATAATGTGTCACCGTTGTTTTCCCAAGAATATTATATCACTTCCTTGAGTAATTTATGACTCTGAACATTGTCTAGAACTGTAGTTCCAATGATGCTCAAGTAGATAGTAACATGAAATTGCAAAAGGAAAGCATTTGACCATGATAGGTGTCTATTTATGTATTACTTTTATATCAATTCGTCCATGTTTCTTTGCTATATTCCTTGGTATGTTTATGTTTTTGTGTGGTTTTGTTGTTTGTAGGAGTTTTGGAGCAACTTGCACAAAAATGGAGTAAAACCCTTCATTTTCACCTCTGCTAGTCAGTGATCTTCTCAGATTTAATTGTATTGCTATACAATGAACCCGACGACATGTTATATACCGTTGGAAAGCTCTCGAAGTCTATTTTCTGGAGAAATTTACAGTTTATAAATCCATTCAGTGTACCAAAAGTTCTAATCAAAACAGTGGGAGATGTATAGAAATATAATTCCACAAGTCACTGTAGCATGTATAATACGGGGCACTGTAGCAGAGTATTTAAACACATTTTAGGGTTTTATTTTCATAACTTGAAGAGGGGAGAACGTGGAGGAGGCTATATCTTTGGATTTCTCTCATCTCTTAGAGTTCTTGAAGGAGATTGAAGGCTTGGAAAGATGAAGAACTACAAATCCTAAGAGATTTCATCAGATTTGCTAAGTTTTTCATTTCCCCTTCATTTTCTGGAATTGCTATGTATTGTATTGTATTTATGATGTTTCTGAACATGTGTAACTGAATCTGAATTGGTTGAGGATGATTTCAAAGCCCTTGATATGGTTTTTGTGAGTTGATTGTGCAAGAAGTTGTTATCCAATTCTCTAATTGAAGTTGCTTGTATTTTCCCATGTTTAATGCTTATGATTGCTTGCTGGATTGTATTTGGGTGGCAAACTGAATATAATCTGGATATTGTCTATTGCTAGACTAGAAATCTTGATCCGTAATTGTCTTGAATTTCTAAGCATTAGTAGCAAAATTGTGATCAGAGATTACAATTGGAGAATATAACCTAAGTTAAATAATCCGAGCTTGTGTGTTTATTGCTTAGATCAACCTATCTTTCTTATCGTAATGCATCCATTGAATTAAATGTAGAGAGCTTGTTCTAGGTTGTTTAATGGATAGAGATTAAATAAAGAGCTTGTTTTATTTAACAACAAAGTAAGGAAAGATGGGATAACAGAGCTTGTTGTTATCTACAGTTGATAACTTCAATGCTGTAATTGGATTACAATTCTATGTTAATTCACAAATTCATATCTTGTGGCAGAGAATGAACCCTTAACCAAGTGTCTCTCATTGATCTTTCATTCAAATTAACTTTTGTTTTGTTATTCTTAATTTGCATTCTTATTTCATTTAGTTAATCATTAAACAAAACCCCCCCTGTTTAGTTTATCGTTGCTGGAAAATAACGAATTCAATTAGAATCAATCCTCGTGGGAACGATATCTACTTATCACTTTATTACTTGTGCGACAAGTATACTTGCTAGTTTCGAACGCATCAAGTTTTTGGCGCCGTTGCCGGGGATTGATTTTCTAATCAATTTGTTATTCTGTTTTTAGTACTGATTCTTGATTGTATTTCCTGATTGTTTGTGTTTAGGCTTTTATGTCTGAGGGAGAAGCGGATCAACGACTTAAGAGAATTAAGGAGTTTCTTCAATCCTCGAATTTAAGGCTAAATCGGTCAATTTCAACTCCACCTCCAAAATTTGACCTTGCACGACATACTTCCCTCCCATCTTCTTGTAGTTCAATCAAATCTAAATCAGAAGCAATGGCGATGGAAAATGATCAGACTCTTAAGGAGTTAGCGGCTCCAATTATTGATCAACAACCGCTATGCATAAGCACCAATTTTGAGGTAGAATTTGAGCTTAAATCTGGACTAATTTGTCTCTTGCCTACATTTCATGGTTTTGCAGGAGAGGATCCTATCAAATACCTCAGAGAATTTCATGTGGTATGCTCAAGTATGAAGCCAACTGGCGTGTTTGAGGAGCAAATAAAATTGAGAGCTTTTCCATTCTCATTAGCAGATTCGGCGAAAGATTGGCTATAGTATCTACCATCGGGTACCATTACCACGTGGAATGAGATAAGTAAACTCTTTTTAGAGAAATACTTTCCCACTTCGAAAGTTATAAACATTAAAAAAGATATTCGTGGCATTCGACAACACAATGGAGAATCACTTCATGAATATTGGGAGAGATTTAGAAGGTTATGTGCTAGCTGTCCAAACCATCAAATTAGTGATGGACTCCTAATTCAATATGTCTATGAGGGTCTTCTACAAATGGAAAGGAGTATCATTGATGCTGCTAGTGGTGGAGCACTGGTTAATAAAACACCGAATGTTGCAAGACGTTTGATTAGCGACATGGCAGCAAACTCCCAACAATTCAGCGACCAATTTGAGCCACAACTACCAAGGAGAGTAAATGAGGTAAGTACCCCGAACATTGAACAACAACTTTCTGAGCTTACCTCTCTTGTAAAAAAAATGGCTGTAGGACATATGCATCAATCTTATGTATGTGGAGTACATTCTACCACGGAGCATCCAACCGACATGTGTCCAACTTTGCAAGAAGGAGATACGGAACAAGTCAATGCTATGGGTGGATTTCTAGGACAACCAAGCCAAAGTTATAGTAATCATCAACCAATCACTCCAAATGCCATACCAAATCAGCCACCAGGTTTCAATCACTCAAGAGTGCAGCAATCATTTCAAATGGAACCACAACCAGCACCACAACTAGCTCCACAAAACTCAGGTATGGATCTCCAGGACATTGTTAAAGTACTTGCTACTAAAACAATGCAATTTCAGCAGGAAACTAGGGCAAGTATCCAAAACCTGGAAAATCAAATGGGACAATTGGCTACTAACATGAGCAAATTCGAGAGCAAGAGCTTAGAAAAATTATCTTCTCAGACAGTGATCAATCCAAGAGAGAATGCTAGTGCAATCACTTTGAGAAGTGGAAAGCAATTACAAGTTCCACAAAAAAGGTCACAAACTAATGAAGGGGATGACACCACTGCCACCATGAACAAAACATCATCTTCTAAGGTAGACCTTAAAACTCAAATTCCTTCATATGTTACTCCTCCACCTTTTCCTAGCAGATTTGCAAAAATCAAAGAAGGAGGAACAAGAACAGGAAATCCTGGAAACTTTTCGCAAGATCGAGGTAAATATACCAACTTCTGATGCATAAGCAAGTACCTCGTTATGCAAAATTCTCAAGGAGTTATGCACCAACAAGAGAAAGTTAAAAGGAAATGAGAAAGTAAGTGTGGGGGGAAATGTTTCAGTTGTACTACAAAAAAAAATTCCTCCAAAGTGCAAAGATCCAAGTACGTTCACCATTCCATGCACTATTGGTAATACCAAGTTTGAAAGAGCTATGTTAGATTTAGGAGCATCTATTAATGTCATGCCATATTCTCTTTATGCTTCTTTAAATCTTAGACCTTTTGCGAAAACTGGTATTACCATTCAGTTTGCTGATCATTTTAATGCATATCCCAAAAGAGTTGTGGAAGATGTGCTTGTGCAGGTGAATCAATTGGTTTTCCCAACAGACTTCTATGTTCTTGAAATGGAGGATGAGACATCTCCTAATCTAACACCAATTCTTTTGGGGAGACCATTCTTGAAAACTGCTCGAACTATGATTGATGTTCATGATGGCACTCTCACCATGGAATTCGATGGCGAGGTGATTCGTTTCAATATTTTTGAGACAATGAGTTACCCTAGTGACTTGCATTCTATTTTTGCAGTTGATGTTATTGATTCTTTGCCACAACAACCCATTTTGAGTTTAACTCGCAAGGAATGAAAAAACTCAAGGAGTGGATGTTGCTATTAGTGAACACATAAGGATAGAAAGTTTCAAAAAACCAAGAAAGCTGATACAAGTGTCTAAAGAAGTGGAGGAAGCTGTGACAAGCTTGGATGAGACTATAGCTATCACCACAAATAGGTATGATGTTTCGTACATTGAATTACCTTTATCTAATGAAAAACTTCTTCCTTCTGTGATGAAAGCCAATACCTTGGAGCTGAAGTCACTTCCAGATCATTTGAATTATGGATTCTTGGGTGAGAATGATACTTTGTGAGTTACAATGGAAATGGGCCTTGCACGAATACAAGAAGATAAACTCGTTCGAATACTTACAGATCACAAATAGCTATTGAGTGGACAATTGTTGAAATCCAAGGCCCATCCATATGCATTGACCGTATCTTGTTAGAAGAGGGATCCAAGCCTATTAGAGAAGCACAATAGAAATTGGATCCTCCCATGATGGAACCAACGTCGGCTGAGGACGTTAAACCAAGCGCTTATTGGGAGGCAACCCAATGTTTTTGAAAAATAAAAAAAAAGAAGAAAAGAAAAATAAAATGAGGTAATAATGATCGATTTTGTGTCTCGAGGAGATTCCTTTCGTAGGCCATCAAATTGATCAGGTTTTATCTCTCTTTGCCATCTGTCTCATTTGTTTTTATATTTTTTTTGCTTGTTTTTGACTTTTGTTTGCTATTGTGTTGTTATCTCTTTTATGTGTCTTTAGTTTCGTTTTTGCTCTTTTCTTTTCCTTTCTTTTGTTTAATTTGATTACGCTGTGCTTTGAGCTCATTTGTGCAGCAGCTTGTGGAAACATCCAAACGGAAGTTGAAGTCATTCGCCAAGGGTTTGAAACGTGCATATCTTGGAGAAAAACAAACCCGATCACATTATCGGTAATATCTCTTCTTTTCTCCTCTTCAATGGATGACGATATCTTTCTATCGAACCTTCGTAAATATTTCCCTTCACTTCCTCAAAATGCTGTGTTTAAAATTTATAAAGTACGGATGACAAGACTTTGGGTATTGATGCTCCTAAATGTGCCTGCGGATATCCGATGGCTTATCGAAGCCAAGGTGAGATTGTCCAGTGAGCCGGACATTAATCTCGCAAAATACATGCCTTGTCTAGGAAAAAGCTACTACGCCAA
>SNVD02002074.1:0-15713 GCA_013180625.2 Boswellia sacra | reverse complement strand
AGCAATAATCACACAAGTTCGGATTATTAAACCTAGGTTGTATTTTCCAATTGTAATCTTTGATCACATTTTGCTACTAATGATTCAAAATTCATGACAATTACGGATCAAGATTTCTAATCTAGCAATAGACAACAACAGATTATATTCAGTTGGCCATTTCAAATACAATCAGTAAGCAATCATAAGCATTAGATATGGGAAAAAACAAGCAACTTCAATTAGAGAATTGGATAACAATTTCTTACACAATCAACTCACAAAATCCATATCAAGGGCTTTGAAATCACCCTCAACCAATTCAGATCAGGTAACACATGTTAAAAAAGTAGTCAATACAATACAATACAAAAAACATTCCAGAAAATGAAAAGGAAACGGAAGAAAAAACTTAGCAAATCCTTGCAAAATCTCCGTAGATTTGTAGTTCTTCCTCTTCCAAGCTTTCTTTCTCCTTCAAGAACTCCAAAAGATGAGAGAATTGCAGAGCTGCAGCCTCCAAGTCGTTTTCCCCTCTTCAAGTTATGAAAATAAAACCCTAAAATATGTTTATATACTCTGCTACAGTAACTTGCTACAGTGCCCCGTATTTAATAACATGCTACAGTAATATGTGGAATTACAAATATACACTTCTCATACAATTTTTATCATAACTTTTGGTACACTACATAAGTTCGTGAACTGTAAATTTCTCCAGAAAATAGACTTCGAGAGCTTTTCAATGGTATATAGCATGTTATCCGGCTAATTGTACATCAATACAATCAACTCCGAGAAATTGGCTGATTAGCAGAGGTGAAAATCAAGGGTTTTACTCCATTTTTGTGCAAGTTGCTCCAAAACTCCTACAAACATCAAAACCACACAAAAACATAAAAATACAAGGAATATAGCAAAGAAACATGGACGAATTGATATAAAAGTAATACATAAATAGACACCTATCAACAAGCTCTCTGAGTTTAATTCAATGGAGGCATTATGATAAGAAAGATAGGTTGATCTAAGCAATAAACACACAAGCTCGGATTATTTAACTTAGGTTATATTCTCCAATTGTAATCTCTGATCACAATTTTGCTACTAATGATTAGAAATTCAAGACAAATACGGATCAAGATTTCTAGTCTAGCAATAAATCACAACCAGATTATATTCAGTTGGCCACTCAAATACAATCAGCAAGCAATCATAAGAATTAAATATGGTAGAATACAAGCAACTTCAATTAGAGAATTGGATAACAATTCCTTACACAATCAACTTACAAAAACCATATCAGGGGCTTTGAAATCACCCTCAACCAATTTAGATTCAGTTACACATGTTTAAGAACGTGGCAAATACAATACAACATGGAGACATTCCAGAAAATGAAAGGGAAGGGAAAAACTTAGCAAATTTGATTGAATTCTCTTTGGATTGTAGTTCTTCCTCTTTCCAAGCTTCCTTTCTCCTTCAAGAACTCCAAGAGATGAAAGAATTCCAGAGCTTCAGCCTCCACCACGTTCTCCCCTCTTCAAGTTATCAAAATAAAACCCTAAAATGTGTTTAAATACTCTGCTACAGTGACTTGCTACAGTGCCCCCGTATTATACATGCTACAGTGACTTGTGGAATTATATTTCTCTACATCTCACACTGTTTTGATTAGAACTTTTGGTACACTGAATGGATTTATAAACCGTAATTTTCTCCAGAAAATAGACTTCGAGAGCTTTCCAACGGTATATAATATGTCATCGGGTTTATTGTATATCAATACAATTAAATCCGAGAAGATCACTGACTAGCAGAGGTGAAAATGAAGGGTTTTACTCCATTTTTGTGCAACTTGCTCCAAAACTCCTACAAACATCAAAACACACAAAAACATAAAAAATACCACGGAATATAGCAAAGAAACATGGACGAATTGATATAAAAGTAATACATAAATAGACACATATCAGAATGGCTCTACACACACACACTTGAGGAATTGAAGTGAGGTGAAACTAATCTTTGAGATAAAATTCTTGATCAAGTGCATTATTTTGAAGTTTTCCTTGGGTTATAATTAAGTACAATCTTTGAGGCCTATTTGCAAGTTGAAGCATTTGTGTGTGTTTTAATTTTTCTTTGATTCTGTTTCGGTTTAGTTTTGTTTCGTATCATTTTAGTTGCTCGAGGACTAGCAAAGTCTAAGTGTGGGGGAATTTGATAGGTGTCTATTTATGTATTAATTTTATATCAATTCGTCCATGTTTCTTTGCTATATTCCTTGGTATTTTTATGTTTTGTGTGGTTTTGAGGTTTGTAGGAGTTTTGGAGCAACTTGCACAAAAATGGAGTAAAACCCTTCATTTTCACCTCTGCTAGTCAACCATCTTCTCGGATTTAATTGTATTGTTTTACAATGAACCCGATGACATATTATATACCGTTGGAAAGCTCTCGAAGTCTATTTTATGGAGAAATTTACGGTTTATAAATCCATTCAGTGTACCAAAAGTTGTAATCAAAACAGTGTGAGAGGTATAGAAATGTAATTCCACAAATCACTGTAGCATGTATAATACGGGACACTGTAGCAGGTTACTGCAGCAGAGTATTTAAACACATTTTAGGGTTTTATTTTCAGAACTTGAAGGGGGGAAAACGTGGGAGGAGGCTGCATTTCTGGATTTCTCTCATCCCTTGGAGTTCTTGAAGGAGAAAGAAGATTTTGAAAGAGGAGGAACTACAATTCCAAGAAGATTCATCTACAAGAAGATTTTCAAAGAATTTGCTAAGTTCTTTCTTTCCTTTTCAATTCTGGAATTTCTCTGTATTGTATTTGTTATTCTGATTGGATATGTGTAACTAAATCTGAATTGGTTGAGGGTGATTTCAAAGCCCTTGATATGGATTTTGTGAGTTGATTGTGTAAGAAATGTTATCCAATTCTCTAATTGAAGTTGCTTGTATTTTCCCATATCTAATGCTTATGATTGCTTACTGATTGTATTTGGAATGGCCAACTGAATATAATCTATTGTTGTCTATTGCTAGATTAGAAATCTTGATCCGTAATTGTCACGAATTTCCAATCATTAGTAGCAAAATTGTGATCAGAGATTGCAATTGGAAAATACAACCTAGGTTAAATAATCTGAACTTATGTGATTATTGCTTAGATCAACCTATCTTTCTCATCGTAATGCTTCCATTGAATTACACTCAGAGAGCTTGTTCTAGGTTGTTTAATGGATAGAGATTAAATAAAGAGCTTGTTTTATTTAACAACAAAGTAAGGAAAGATTGGGATAACAGAGCTGGTTGTTATCTACGGTTGATAACTTCAATGCTGTAATTGGATTACAATTCTATGTTAATTCACAAATTCATATCTTGTGGCGGAGAATGAACTCTTAACCAAGTGTCTCTCATTGACTTTTCAATCCATTTAACTTTGCTTTGTGTTATTCTTCATTTGCTTTCGTATTAAGTTTAGTTAATCAATCAACAAAACCCCCCCTGTTTAGTTTATTATTGCTGGAAAAAAACAAATTCAATTAGAATCAATCCTCGTGGGAACGATATCTACTTATCACTTTATTACTTGTGCGACTAGTCTACTTGCTAGTTTCGAACGCATCAGTCACTGAAGGATTTATTACAGTAAATTTCTCTAGAAAATAGACTTCGGAGAGCTTTCCCATGGTATATAACATTTATCCGATTCATTGTATATCAATACAATTAAATCCGAGAAGATGGTGACTAGCAGAGGTGAAAATGAAGGGTTTTACTCCATTTTTGTGCAAGTTGCTCCAAAACTCCTACAAACATCAAAACTACACAAAAACATAAAAATACCAAGGATTATAGCAAAGAAACATAGATGAATTGATATGAAAATGATACATAAATAAACACCTATCACTCATTACAAAGATTAGTTTCGCTCTACTTCAATTCCTCCAGTGTGTGTGTGTAGAGCCATTCTCACATAATCATTTGTAACCCGCATGAGTTTATGCATAAAAATGAATCATATTTAATAGTGAAGATGTGCGTATAAATGAACTCCATAGGCTTGCTTTTCAAATCACTCTCCACTAATGTAGACAAGCACAACACTAAGGATCAAGTAGGGCTTTATTAAGCTTGTAACGTTTGGCTTGGGTGAAGGTATGATAAAGGAAAATAATTTGGTTCAAATCACCCACAAACACATAAATCATTCAAGACTATGTAGAGCTCAACCCGATAACACAACTTCATTTCAATTCACCAGGTTACTCCCCCAAACTTATTTAGAACACTCAATCTTTTTTTATTTTTTGCAGAAAACAAAAGAAAACTACACCCCCACACTTTATTGTTTCATTCTTTTTAAGAACACTCAAGGGTATGGATCTCTTTTTCTTCTTTTTTTTCTTTTTTTTTATTACACTTCCCCTCCCCCACACTTAAACAACACATTGTCCCCAATGTGTAAGTACGTGGACGATAAGTACAGATTATTTTTTTTTTCTTTTTTTTCTTTTTTTTTTTTAACAAACACAATAGAACTCACTTGCATTGCTCATGACACAACCCAACCTCCTCTAACTTTCCAAAACCCAAACATAGCTCAGAATATGATCGTGAATGATCTACATGCTCATAGGGAAGGGATAAACTGTTTGGAAAAAAAAATTCATTTGAGGTTAGAAAATCTTTTAGTGAATTAACAAGGAAAAAGGCTTGCAAAGGCTCAAAGGGGTAACTAGGGATCAATTTCAGTCAAGGGTGGCTATTAAGGCTCAAACGGTCCAAAGATGGCCTAAATCATTTCCCTAATGTTGCACAGTCTAGGATTTCGCCTCGAGTGACCATCAAACAAGGTCTAGAATTCATTGAAATCGGAAGAAACATTTAAATTACATAAACTTTCTCTAAGTGAACAAATAACTCAGTGATAATAGCTCAGTGCTCAATGTTGCGCAAGGAATCAAAACCAAAGCGAAAACCAATAAACATTTCAAGCACACAGATCCATGCATCATTTATCATTTTCCAAGAGTTATTCTTAATTCAATCATTATCTTATCACCGACCCACAAAATGCAAGAAAAGAGGTACGTGGCGTTGTTACACCTGAGTCAAGATTGTATATTTCAACAATCCTTAGGACCAGTAGCCCGCAGACTTAAGGTTTTCAGCCTATATACCTTTATTAGAAAGAACAAAACAAGAAACAAGACACTTCAAATAACATGAAATAAACAAACTACAGATTTATTTAGAGAGAATGCGTTTCAAGGGTTAAGGAAACCCCATATTCTGCCATTCTCAGGTTTTTTCACAATTTTTTTTAAATCGAAACTGATAAAGACGAAAACACATAACAACTCTAAATTACGTAAAACTAAACTTACTCATAAAACAACAAAGTCCAACAAGTCAGCAAACACAAACAAGTCAGTTAGAATGGGTATAAAAAGTTTAGAAGTTAGCCTCCTTATTCAGCCATTATGGATTGAAGAGATCCACAATGCGTTTCAAGAGGACTTGAACTTTTTAAGCCACCACTCTAAAATCCAAGATTAGAAAATATTACCTGGAACGAAAGAAATAACTTGAGAAAGCTCAAAAGAAATAACATGAAAAATATCAAATAAACACAATAAAAAGAAAGCAAACAAAAGTGAAGCAAACCAGCAAATAAAGATTACAGATGGAGCGCTAAATCCAGTTTACGCCTTTTATTGCCCTCCGCAAACCAATCTATCCGAGCTATTGTTGGATCAGACGAATAGACGAATGCTTGCAATTTGTCAATTAACTCCCCTGCAGTTGAAGCTGTAACCAAGATTTGCCTCGCCGACTGTGAGATGAAGTTTTTTTCTACTGCTTGATCAAGAAAAGACAACAAACCATCAAAAAAAATATTGACATTTAACAAACCAATGGGTTTCCGATGGATGTTTAGCTGTGCCTAAGAGGTGATTTGAAATATCTCCCCTAATGTACCATAACCACTGGGCAAAGCTATAAATGCATCAGATTTAATGACCATATGTGCAATACGCTCATGCATGCTAGAGACCTGTAACTCTTCCCCATTGTGTTGCCTATGATATCTCGCACAGCTAATGGTTTAGGGATAATGCCGAGAACTTTACTTCCTTCCAAGGATGCAGCTGTCGACACACACCCCATTAACCCAAGACTACCCCCTCCATAAATCAAATTAATACCCCTCGCAGCTAAGGTCCTACCAAGATCAAGAGCTGCTGTGGTAAACTCTCAATCTTTACCAAATTGCGATCCGCAAAATACGCATATATTGCGGAATCGCCGAATTGGTGTTTTCTCCATTTCTACAAGTGCTCTTATCTTGTGTTAGACACGTTAGATATTATGCTTTTCAATTGCAAGACAGGTTATGGAATGACATATGAAAATATGCAGAAAGTATATATACACCCATAAAACTCTCAAATTTTGACACATGGGGACATACTTTCGGTGGGGGTTGCTCGATGCAGATTTATCGCCCCAAGATTTGAAAAATGAGATATGCTTTCGATGAGGTTTGACAAAACCTACACACTTGTCTCCCACGTGAAGCATGAAAAATGGAAATATACGTTCGGCGGGGTTTGACGAAACTGCCACACTTGTCTCCCACGTGAAGCATGAAAAGTAGAGATATACTTTCGGCGGAGGTTGACAAACCTCCACACTTGTCTCCCACGTGTGCTTATGTCATGGGGTAGTCATATGGTTTGTCAAAAAGAAAACTTGAAATTAAAACAAACAAAATCAACAAACAACAACAACACAAAAACAACATGGATAATCAGATCAAACGAAACAAGAAAGAAATAAAATTCGACAACAACAACACACATTCAACTATACAAGTAGTTGTGATTGTGGCTCACATCTTCCTCTGGTTTTACGTCCAGTAACGGCTGAAACGCCTTCTAGGAGTCAGGGATTTGCTTCCCATCCAGTTTTCTTATAAACTGGCAAACAGGGTCGTTTTCAGTCAGATTCCCTAGACTATAACAATGCAATTCATCACGAAATTGTGTCCATAGATTAAGCAATTCACGCTGAACAAGTCCACAAGAATGTGACTCGAGAGTTAACAAAACATGATCCAGCGACTCATTACTCAAACCATTCTTAATAAATGAAAGTTTATCTTCTCTATTCCTGGACACAAAACTTAATGAACGACAAGTCTGGTTACAATTCCATCTAGCACATTTATAATATACTTGTAACTTTTTCGCTCTTCGCCTCTTGACGTAGTAGCTCTTTCCTAGACCAGGCATGTATTTTGCGAGATTAATGTCAGGCTCACCGGACAATCTCACCTTGGCTTCGATAAGCCATCGGATATCCGCAGGCACATTTAGAAGCATCAACGCCCAAAGTCTAGTCATCCGTTGATGCGTTCGAAACTAGCAAGTATACTAGTCGCATAAGTAATAAAGTGATAAGTAAGATATCGTTCGCACGAGGATTGATTCTAATTGAATTTGTTATTTTCCAGCAACAATAAACTAAATAAGGGGGGGTTTTGTTGAATGATTAATTAAATTGAATACGAAGGCAAATAAAGAATAACACAACACAAGATTAAATGAATTGAAAAATCAATGAGAGAAAGATGGTTAAGGGATCCTTCTCTACCACAAGATATGAATTTGCGAATTAATTGTAGAATTGTCATCCAATTACACCATTGAAATTATCAACCGTAGATAACAACAAGCTCTGTTATCCTAATCTTTCCTTACTTTGTTGTTAACTAAAACAAGCTCTTTATTTAATCTCTATCCATTAAACAACCTAGAACAAGCTCTCTGAGTTTAATTCAATGGAAGCATTACGAAAAGAAAGATAGGTTGATCTAAGCAATAATCACACAGGTTCGGATTATTTAACCTAGATTGTATTTTCCAATTGCAATCTCTGATCACAATTTTGCTACTAATGATTGGAAATTCAAGACAATTACGGATCAAGATTTCTAATCTAGCAATAGACAACAATCAGATTATATTCAGTTGGCCAGCCCAAATACAATCAGCAAGCAACCATAAGCATTAGATATGGGAAAATACAAGCAACTTCAATTAGAGAATTGGATAACAACTTCTTACACAATCAACTCACAAAAACCATATCAAGGGCTTTGAAATCACCCTCAACCAATTCAGATTCAGTTATACATGTTCAAAAATGTAGTCAATACAATATAATACAAAAACATTTCAGAAAATGAAAGGGAAAGGAAGAAACTTAGCAAATCCTTTGCAAATCTCCTTAGATTTGTAGTTCTTCCTCTTTCCAAGCTTTATTTCTCCTTCAAGAACTCCAAAAGATGAGAGAATTCCAGAGCTGCAGCCTCCAAGTCATTTCCCCCTTTTCAAGTTATGAAAATAAAACCCTAAAATGTGTTTAAATACTCTGCTACAGTGACTTGCTACAGTGCCCCGTATTATACATACTACAGTGCTTGTGGAATTATATTTCTATACATCTCACACTGTTTTGATTACAACTTTTGGTACACTGAATGGATTTATAAACCGTAAATTTCTCCAGAAAATAGACTTCGAGCTTTCCAACGGTATATAATATGTCATCGGGTTCATTGTATATCAATACAATTAAATCCGAGAAGATGGTTGACTAACAGAGGTGAAAATGAAGGGTTTTACTCCATTTTTGTGCAAGTTGCTCCAAACTCCTACAAACATCAAAACCACACAAAAACATAAAAATACCAAGGAATATAGCAAAGAAACATGGACAAATTGATATGAAAATGATATATAAATAGACACCTATCATCCGTACTTTATAAATTTTGGACACAGCATTTTGAGGAATTGAAGGGAAATATTTACGAAGGTTTGACAGAAAGATATCGGTATCATTTTAAGAGGAGAAAAGGAAAGATATATAAACTAATGTATGACTCAATGGATAAAGCGAGGTAATATGCAATATTGTTAACCCAACGAGGAGATGCGGACTACCTGCACCTGGACATAAAGACCCTATGAAGCTTCACTGTTCCCTGGGATTGGCTTTGGGCTTTTCCTGCGCAGCTTAGGTGGAAGGCGAAGAAGGCCTCCTTCCGGGGGGGCCCGAGCCATCAGTGAGATACCACTCTGGAAATAGACACCTATCATCCGTACTTTATAAATTTTGGACACAGCATTTTGAGGAATTGAAGGGAAATATTTACGAAGGTTCGACAGAAAGATATCGGTATCCATTTAAGAGGAGAAAAGGAAAGATATTACCAGTAATTCATTTGAGTCTATTCTTCTCCAGGATATGCATGCTTCAAACCTTCAAGCAATGGCTTCAATTCTTGTTTCGGTGTTTCCTCAAGCTGTTGCACAAATGAGCACAAAGTACGAAATAATCAAATTAAACAAAAGAAAAAAAAATAAAAGAGCAGAAAAGAAACTAAAGACACATAAAAGAGATAACAACACGAAAGCAAACAAAAGTCAAAAAAACAAGTAAAAAAAAAAAACAAATAAGATAGATGGCAAAGAGAGATAAAACCTAATCAATTTTGATGGTCGACAAGAGAAAACTTCTCAAGACATAAAAATTGATCATTACTGCCTTATTTTCTTATTTTCTTATTTTTATTATTTATTAAAAACATTAGGTTGCCTCCCAATAAGCGCTTGGTTTAACGTCCTCAGCCCGACGTTGGTTTTGTCATGGGAGGATCCAATCTCTGTTGTGCTTTACTATTGGGCTTGGATCCATCTTCCAACAAGAAATGATGCATGCGTATGGCTGGGCCTTGGATGTGAGCAGTTGTCCACCCAATAGCTGTTTTGCAATCTCTAAGTACTCGGACGAGTTTCTTTTCTTGTATTGGTGCAAGGCCCATTTCTATTGTAATTGGCAAAGAATCATTCTCACCCAAAAATCCATGCTTCAAATGATCTGGAAGAGGCTTAAGCTCCAAGGTAGAGGCTTTCATCACAGAAGAAAGAATTTTCTCATTAGATAAAGGAAATTGAATGTATAAAACATCATACCTATTTGTGGTCATTGCTATGGTCTCATCTAAGCTTGCCACATTTTCCTCCATTTCTTTGGACACTTGTATCAACCCTCTTGATTCCTTGGAATTTTCTGTCCCTATGTGCTCACTAAAAGCCACTTCTAATCCATCCTTGCAAGTTAACTCAAAATGTTGTTGTAGCAATGAATCAATAACATTAACTACAAAAACAAAATGCAAGTCACTAGGGTACCTCATTGCCTCAAAAATATTGAAACAAATCACCTCGCCATCAAACTCCGTGGTTAGAATGCCATCATGAACATCAATCTTGGTTCGGGTAGTCTTCACAAATGGTCTCCCTAAAAGAATCAGTGTTGGATTAGGAGATGTCTCATCCTCCATTTTAAGAACATAGAAGTCTGCTGGGAAAACCAATTGATTCACCTGCACAAGCACATCTTCCACAACTCCCTTGCGATATGCATTAGAATGATCAGCAAGTTGAATGGTAATACTAGTTTTCGCAAAAGGTCCAAGATTTAAAAAAGCATAAATAGAATATGGCATGACATTAATAGATGCTTCTAAATCTAACATAGCTCTTTCAAACTTGATTTTACCAATGGTGCATGGAATGGGGATCTTTGCATTTCAGAGGAATTTTTCTTTGCGATACAGCTGAAACATTTACCCCCACACTTACTTTCTCATTCCCTTTTAAATTTCTCTTGTTGGTGCATAACTCCTTGAGACATTTTATATACCGAGGTACTTGCTCGATAGCATCCAGAAGTGGTATATTTACCTCGATTTTGTGAGAAGTTTCCAGGATTTCTTGTTCTTGTTCCTCCTTCGTTTTTGCAAATCTACTAGAAAAAAGTGGAGGAGAAACATATGAAGGAATGGGAGTTATAGGATTTACCTGAGAAGTCAGTGTTTTGTTCATGGTGGAAGTGGTGTCATCTTCTTCATCAGGTTGTGATTTCTTTGGCAGGACATCTAAATTGCTCTCCATTTTGTAAAGTTATCACACAAGCATCACATCTTGGATTGATCACCGTTTGAGAAGATAATTTTTCTGAGTCTTGGCCCTCGAATTTGCTCATGCTAGTAGCCAATTGTCCCATTTGATTTGCCAGGTTTTGGATCCTTGCCCCAGTTTCCTGCTGGAATTGCATTGTGTTAGTGGCAAGTGCATTAACAATATCTTCGAGAGACATACCTGAGTTTTGCGAAGCTGGTTGCGGTGCTGGATGTGGCATTGGTGGTGTTTGCATTTGAAATGGTTGCTGCACTCTAGGTTGATTGAAACTTTGTGGCCGATTTGGTATCACATTTGGAGTGATTGGTTGATGAGTCCAGTAACTGAAATTATGTTGATCTTCCCATCCAGCATTGTAAGTGCTAGAGAAAGGATCATACCATTGCCTCGTTTGTCCTGGAAATCCACCCATGGCATTGGCTTGTTCCATATATTCTTCTTGTAAAGTTGGATACATGTCGAGTGGATGCTCCATCGTAGAATATATCCCACATTCATAAGATTTTTGCATATCTCCTACAGCCATGTTTTCCACAAGAAAGTTGATAATGTTGTTCTATTTATGTATTACTTTTATATCAATTCGTCCATGTTTCTTTGCTATATCCTTGGTATTTTTATGTTTTTGTGTGGTTTTGATGTTTGTAGGAGTTTTGGAGCAACTTGCACAAAATGGAGTAAAACCCTTCATTTTCACCTCTGCTAGTCAGTGATCTTCTCGGATTTAATTGTATTGATATACAATGACCCGATGACATGTTATATACCGTTGGAAAGCTCTCGAAGTCTATTTTCTGGAGAAATTTACGGTTTATAAATCCATTCAGTGTACCAAAAGTTGTAATCAAAACAGTGTCAGAAGTATAGAAATGTAATTCCACAAATCACTGTAGCATGTATAATACGGGACACTGTAGCAGGTTACTGTAGCAGAGTATTTAAACACATTTTAGGGTTTTATTTTCATAACTTGAAGAGGGGAGAACATGGAGGAGTCTGCATCTTTGGATTTCTCTCATCTCTTAGAGTTCTTGAAGGAGATTGAAGGCTTGGACAGAGGAAGAACTACAAATCCTAAGAGATTTCATCAGATTTGCTAAGTTTTTCATTTCCCTTTCATTTTTTGGAATTGCTATGTATTGTATTGTATTTGTATTGTGTCTGAATATGTGTAACTAAATCTGAATTGGTTGAGGGTGATTTCAAAGCCCTTGATATGGTGTTTGTGAGTTGATTGTGCAAGAAATTATTATCCAATTCTCTAATTGAAGTTGCTTGTATTTTCCATGTTTAATTTTTATGATTGGCTTGTTGGTGTATTTGGTGGTGGCCACTGAAGATAGTCTGGATATTGTCTATTGCTTATGCGTGTGCGTGCTCTTTCTGTGGATCCGTACATTGTCTTGTAATTCTAATCACTTAGTAAGCAAAATTGTGATCAGGATTGCAATTGGAGTAATAATAACCTAAGTAAAATAATCCTAGCTTGTGTGTTTATTGTGCTTAGATCAACCTGTCCTTTCTTTTCATAATGCATCCATTGAATAAATTTCGAGGAGCTTGGTTCTAGGTTGGTTTTAATGGATAGGAGGATTAAGGTAAAGAGCCTATTTTATTTAACAACAAAGTAAGGAAAATTGGCGATAACAGAGCTTGATTGTATCTACGGTGATAACTTCATCAACATTACTTGTAATTTGATGACAATTCTAGCGATTATTCGCAAATCCATATCTTGTGTTAGATATAGGTGTTATTTATATGTTTACTTTTATATCAATTCGTCCATGTTTCTTTGCTATATTCCTTGGTATTTTTATGTTTTTGTGTGGTTTTGAAGTTTGTAGGAGTTTTGGAGCAACATGCACAAAAATGGAGTAAAACCCTTCATTTTCACCTCTGCTAGTCAGTGATCTTCTCGGATTTAATTGTATCGATATACAATGAACCCGACGACATATTATATACCATTGGAAAGCTCTCGAAGTCTATTTTCTGGAGAAATTTACGGTTTATAAATCCATTCAATGTACAAAAAGTTGTAATCAAAACAGTGTGAGATGTATAGAAATATAATTCCACAAGTCACTATAGCATGTATAATACAGGGGCACTGTAGCAATTCACTGTAGCAGAGTATTTAAACACATTTTAGGGTTTTATTTTGATAACTTGAAGAGGGGAGAACGTGGTGGAGGCTGCAGCTCTGGAATTCTTTTATGTCTTGGAGTTCTTGAAGGAGAAAGGAAGCTTGGAAAGAGGAAGAACTACAATCCAAAGAGAATTACATCAAATGTGCTAAGTTTTTCCCTTCCATTTCATTTTCTGGAATGTCTCCATGTTGTATTGTATTTACCACGTTCTTAAACATGTGTAACTGAATCTGTATTGGTTGAGGGTGATTTCAAAGCCCCTGATATGGTTTTTGTAAGTTGATTGTGCAAGAAGTTGTTATCCAATTCTCTAATTGAAGTTGCTTGTATTTTCCCATGTCTAATGCTTATGATTACTTGCTGGATTGTATTTGGGTGGCCAACTGAATATACTCTGGATATTGTCTATTGCTAGACTAGAAATCTTGATTCGTAATTGTCTTGAATTTCTAATCCTTAGTAGCAAAATTGTGATCAGAGATTGCAATTGGAGAATACAACCTATGTTAAATACTCCGAGCTTGTGTGTTTATTGCTTAGATCAACCTATCTTTCTTATCGTAATGCATCCATTAAATTAAAATTAGAGAGCTTGTTCTAGGTTGTTTAATGGATAGAGATTAAATAAGAGCTGTTTATTTAACCACAAAAGTAAGGACAATGCATTAGGGATAACGAGCTTATTGTTTTATCTACGGCTCTGATAATTTCAATTTGGTGTAATTCGATTATCCTCACATTTTCGCAAATCCAATCTTCGTTGTAGTAGAAGCGATCCCTTAACCAGATTTCTCTCATTGATTTTTCATTCGAATTAGCTTTCTGTTTTGTTATTCTTCGTTTGCATTATTATTTCAGTTAGTTAATCAATCAACAAAACCCCCCATTTACTCTGTTTTTGCTTTCGAATAACAAATTTAATTAGAATCAATCCTCGTGGGAACGATATCTTACTCATCAATTTATTACTTGTGCGACTAGTATATAGCTTGCTAAGTTTCGCACGCATAAGTTTTTGGCGCCGTGTCGGGATTGATGTATTCTAATCACGTTTGTTATTCTGTTTTTACTACTGATTCTTGATTATTTAGTTCTGATTGTTTGTGTTTAGGCTTTTATGTCGAGGAGAAGCGGATCATCGCACTTAAGAGAATAAGGAGTTTTTCCTCCAATCCTCGAATTTTAGTAGGCTAAATCGGTCAATTTCAAACTCCAAGACATCCAGAATTGTCTTGCCGACAGACTTCCCTCCCATCTTCTTGCAGTTCAATCAAATCTGAATCAGAAGCAATGGCGATGGAAAACGATCAGACTCTTAAGGAGTTAGCGGCTCCAATTATTGATCAACAACCGCTATGCATAAGCACAATTTTTGAGGTAGAATTTGAGCTTAAATCTGGACTAATTCGTCTCTTGCCTACATTTCATGGTTTTGCAGGAGAGTATCCTATCAAATACCTCAGAGAATTTCATGTGGTATGCTCAAGTATGAAGCCAACTGGCGTGTCTGAGGAGCAAATAAAATTGAGAGCTTTTCCATTCTCATTAGCAGATTCGGCGCAAGATTGGCTATACTATCTACCATCGGGTACCATTACCACGTGGAATGAGATAAGTAAACTCTTTTTAGAGAAATACTTTCCCACTTCGAAAGTTATAAACATTAAAACAGATATTAGTGGCATTCGACAACACAATGGAGAATCACTTCATGAATATTGGGAGAGATTTAGAAGGTTATGTGCTAGCTGTCCAAACCATCAAATTAGTGATGGACTCCTAGTGTGCAATATTTCTATGAGGGTCTCCTACCATGGGAAACGAGTATCATTATGCTGGCTAGTGGTGGAGCACTGTGTTAAATAAAACACCAAATGTTCAGACGTGGTTGATTAGCGACATGGCAGCAAACTCCAACATTCCCAGCAGCCGGCCAATTTGAGCCACCCTACCCAGGAGAGTTAAATGCAGGTAAGTACCCTTAACCCCCGAACATTGAACAACACTTCTGAGTCTTACCTCTCTTGTAAAAAAAATGGCAGAGGACAATGCATAATTCTTATGTATGTGGAGTATCATTCTACACACGAGCTCCAACCGCTCATGTGTCCAACTTTTGACAAGAAGGAGATACGAACAAGCAATGCCATGGGTGGATTTCTAGGACAACCCAGCCAAAGTTCATAATCTCAACCAATCACTCCAAATGCCATACCAAATCAGCCACCAGGTTTCAATCAATCAAGAGTGCAGCAATCATTTCAAATGGAACCACAACCAGCACCACAACTAGCTCCACAAAACTCAGGTATGGATCTCCAGGACATTGTTAAAGTATTTGCTACTAACACAATGCAATTTCAGCAGGAAACTAGGGCAAGTATCCAAAACCTGGAAAATCAAATGGGACAATTGGCTACTAACATGAACAAATTCGAGAGCAAGAGCTTAGAAAAATTACCTTTTCAGACAGTGATCAATCCAAGAGAGAATGCTAGTG
>SNVD02002072.1:0-15787 GCA_013180625.2 Boswellia sacra | reverse complement strand
ATAAAAGAGGACACAAGAAAAAGAAGGTAGTATTGATCAATTTTGTCGTGTTTCGAGGGAGATTCCTCTATGGGCTATTATAATTGATCAGGTTTTATCTCTCTTTGCCATTTGTCTCATTTGCTTTGTTGTTTGTTTTTGACTTTCATTTGCTCTTGTGTTTTTATTTCTTTTATGTGTCTCTATTTTCTTTTCTTTTCTTGTGTTTAATTTGATTAATCCGTGCTTCGAGTTCAGTTGTGCAACAGCTTGAGGAAACATTCAAACGGGAGTTGAAGCCATTGTTCGAAGGTTTGAAACGTGCATATCTGGGAGAAGAACAAACTCAATCGCATTATCGGTAATATCTCTCCTTTTCTTCTCTTCAATGGATGTTGATATCTTTCTATCAAACATTCGTAAATATTTCCCTTCACTTCCTCAAAATGCTGTGTTTAAAATTTATAAAGTACGGATGACTAGACTTTGGGCATTGATGCTCCTAAATGTCCCTGCTGCTATCCGATGGCTTATCGAAGCCAAGGTGAGATTGTCCGGTGAGCCGGACATTAATCTCGCAAAATACATGCCTGGTCTAGGAAAGAGCTACTACGCCAAGAGGCGAAGAGTGAAAAGGTTACAAGTATGTTATAAATGTGCTAGATGGAATTGTAACCAGACTTGTCGTTCATTAGGTTTTGTGTCTAGGAATAGAGAAGATAAACTTTCATTTATTAAAAATGGTTTGAGTAATGAGTCGCTGGATAATGTTTTGTTAACTCTCGAGTCACATTCTTGTGGACTGTTCAGCGTGAATTGCTTAATCTATGGACACAATTTCGTGATGAATTGCAATGTTATAGTCTAGGGAATCTGACTAAAAAAGACCCTGTTTGCCAGTTTATAAGAAAACTGGATGGGAAGCAAATCCCCGACTCATAAAAGGTGTTTCAGCCGTTACTGGACGTAAAACCAGAGGAAGATGTGAGCCACAATCACAACTACTTGTATATTAGAATGTGTGTTGGTCTTGTAGAATTTTTTTTTTCTTGTTTCGTTTGATCTGATTATCAATGTGTTTTTGTGTTGTTGTTGTTTGTTGATTTTGTTTGTTTTAATTTCAAGTTTTCTTTTTGACAAACCATATGACTACCCTAGGGCATAAGTACACGTGGGAGACAAGTGTGGAGGTTTTGTCAACCTCCACCGAAAGTGTATCTCTATTTTTTATGCTTCACGTGGGAGACAAGTGTGGGGGTTTTGTCAACCCCCCGCCGAAAGTGTATCTCCATTTTCCATGCTTCACGTGGGAGACAAGTGTGTAGGTTTTGCCAAACCTCGCCGAAAGCATATCTCATTTTTTCAAATCTTGGGGCGATAAATCTGCATCGAGCAACCCCCACCGAAAGTATGTCCCCATGTGTCAAAATTGAGAGTTTTATGGGTGTATATATACATTCTGCATATTTTCATATGTCATTCCATAACCTGTCTTGCAATTGAAAAGCAAATATCTAACGTGTCTTACACAAGATTAGAGCACTTGTAGAAATGGAGAAAACACCAATTCGGCGATTCCGCAATATATGCGTATTTTGCGTATCGCAATTTGGTAAAGATGGAGAGTTTACCATAGCAGCTCTTGATCTTGGTAGGACATTAGCTGCGAGGGGTATTAATTTGATTTATGGAGGGGGGTAGTCTTGGGTTAATGGGGTGTGTGTCAACAGCTGCATCCCTAGGAGGGAGCAAAGTTCTCGGCATTATCCCTAAACCATTAGCTGTACGAGATTTCATAGGCAACACAATCGGGGAAGAGTTACAGGTCTCTAGTATGCATGAGCGTATTGCACATATGGTTGTTAAGTCGGATGCATTTATAGCTTTGCCGGGTGGTTATGGTACATTAGAGGAGATATTTCAAATCACCTCTTGGGCACAGCTAAACATCCATCGGAAACCCATTGGTTTGTTAAATGTTAATAATTTTTTTGATGGTGTGTTGTCCTTTCTTGATCAAGCTGTAGAAAAAAATTTCATCTCACCGTCAGCAAGGCAAATGCTGGTTACAGCTTCAACTGCAGGAGAGTTAATTGACAAACTACAAGAATTCGTCTATTCACCTGATCAAACATTGGCTCGGATAAATTGGTTTGGAGAAGGCAACAAAAGGCGTCAACTGGATTTAACCCTCCATCTGTAATTTCTATTTGCTGGTTTGCTTCGTTTTTGGTTGCTTTCTTTTTAGTGTGTTTATTTGAGATTTTTCATGTCGTTTCTTTTGAGCTTTTTCAGGTTATTTCTTTCGTCCCAGGTAATATTTTCTAATCTCGTTTTTTAGAGTGGTGGCTTAAAAAGTTCAAGTTCTCTTGAAACGCATTCTGGATCTCTTCAATCCATAATGGCTGAATAAGGAGGCTAACTTTTAAACTTTGTAGACCCATTCTAACTAACTTGTTTTTGTTTGCTGACTTGTTGAACTTTGTTATTTTATGAGTGAGTTTAGTTTTGCGTAATTTAGAGTTGTTATGTGTTTTTGTCTATATCAGTTTCGATTCGGAAAAAAACATTGTGGAAAAACCTGAGAATGGCAGAATATGGGGTTTCCTTAACTCTTGAAACGCATTCTCTCTAAATAAATCTGTAGTTTGTTTATTTATGTTGTTTGAAGTGTCTTGTTTCTTGTTTTGTTCTTTCATAATAAAGGTATATAGGCTGGAAACCTTAAGTCTGCGGGCTACTGGTCTTAAGGATTGTTGAAATATACAATCTCGACTCAGGTGTAACAACGCCACGTACCTCTTTTCTTGCATTTTGTGGGTCGATGAAAGATAATGATTGAATTAAGAATAACTCTTGGAAAATGATAAATGATGCATGGATCTGTGTGCTTGAAATGTTTATTGGTTTTCGCTTTGCTTTTGATTCCTTGCGCAACATTGAGCACTGAGCTATTATTACTGAGTTATTTGTTCACTTAGAGAAAGTTTATGTAATTAAATGTTTCTTCAAATTTCAATGAATTCTAGAACTTGTTTGATGGTCACTCGAGGCGAAATCCTAGACTGTGCAACATTGGGGAAATGATTTAGGCCATCTTTGGACCGTTTGATCCTTAATAGCCAACCTTGACTGAAATTGATCCCTAGTTACCCCTTTGAGCTTTTGTAAGCCTTTTTCTTTGTTAACTCACTAAAAGATTTCCTAACCTCAAATGAATTTATTCCAAACAGTTTATCCCTTTCCTATGAGCATGTAGATCATTCACAATTAAATTTTGAGCTATGTTCTGGTTTTGGGAAGTTAGAGGAGGTTGGGATGTGTCATGAGCAATGCAAGTGAGTTCTATTGTGTTGAAAAAAAAAAAAGAAAAACAAAAAAAAAACCAATCCGTAATTATCGTCCACGTACTTACACATTGAGGACAATGTGTTGTTTAAGTGTGGGGGAGGGGAAGTGTAATAAAAAGAAAAAGAAAAAAAAAGAGAACAAAAGAAGAAGAATAAAAGATCTATACCCTTAAGTGTTCTTAAAAAAGAATGAAACAACAAAGTGTGGGGGTGTAGTTTTCTTTTGTTTTCTGCAAAAAAAAAAAAAAAAAGATTAAGTGTTCTAAATAAGTTTGGGGAAGTAACCTGGTGAATTGAAATGAAGTTATGTTATAGGGTTGAGCTCTATATAGTCTTGAATGATTTATGTGTTTGTGGGTGATTTGAGCCAAATTATTATCCTTTATCATGCCTTCACCCAAGCCAAACGTTACAAGCTTAATAAAGTCCTACTTGATCTTAGTGTTGTGCATGTCTACATTAGTGGAGAGTGACTTGAAAAGCAGGCCTATGGAGTTCATTTATACACACATCTTCACTATTAAATATGATTCATTTTTATGCATAAACTTATCCGGGTTACAAGTGATTAGGTGAGAATGGCTCTACACACACACACACTTGAGGAATTGAAATGAAGCGAAACTAATCTTTGAGATAAAATTCTTGATCAAGTGCATTATTTTGAAGTTTTCCTTGGTTATAATTAAGTACAATCTTTGAGGCCTATTTGCAAGATGAAGCATTTGTGTGTTTTAATTTTTTGTTGATTCTGTTTCGGTTTAGTTTTATTTCACATTGTCGTAGTTGTTCGAGGACTAGCAAAGTCTAAGTGTGGGGGAATTTGATAAGTGAGAGAAATTCCGTATATCATTACGTTCATTCACAGCTCTTGTCATGTTTCTTTGCTATATCTCTTGGTATTTTTATTTTTGTGGTGGTAGTATTGTTTGATATACTGTTGATGATAGCGAATGTTTGGAGGGAACTTACACAATAAATTGGACGTAAGAAACCTTCATTTTTCACCTCTGTAGGAACACCATTGCCCGTGAAAAGGATGTGATCGTCTATCGATATACAATTAACGGAATAAATGCTACTTATACCATGGAAAAGCTCTTGAAGTCTAATTCTTGATCCTAGGAAATTAGCACGTTCACGGCAAATTTATGGAGTTGTAACCAGAAAAGTTGTGATAAAAATAGGTATGAGATAGTGTATATGGTAATTCATATGTATCATGTCCTAGCATGTTATTAATAACGGAGAACGTAGCAGTCAAGTCACTGTAGCAGAGTATTTAAACACATTTTAGGGTTTTATTTTCATAACTTGAAGAGGGGGAAACGTGGGAGGAGGCTGCATTTCTGGATTTCTCTCATCCCTTGGAGTTCTTGAAGGAGAAAGAAGATTTTGAAAGATAAGGAACTACAATTCCAAGAAGATTCATCTACAAAGAAGATTTTCAAAGAATTTGCTAAGTTCTTTCTTTCCATTTCAATTCTGGAATTTCTCTGTATTGTATTTGTTATTATGATTGAATATGTGTAACTAAATCTGAATTGGTTGAGGGTGATTTCAAAGCCCTTGATATGGATTTTGTGAGTTGATTGTGTAAGAAATTGTTATCCAATTCTCCAATTGAAGTTGATTGTATTTTCCCATATCTAATGCTTATGATTGTTTACTGATTGTATTTGGAATGGCCAACTGAATGTAATTTGTTGTTGTCTATTGCCTGATTAGAAATCTTGATCCATAATTGTCATGAATTTCCAATCATTAGTAGCAAAATTGTGATCAGAGATTGCAATTGGAAAATACAACCTAGGTTAAATAATCTGAACTTGTGTGATTATTGCTTAGATCAACCTATCTTTCTCATCGTAATGCTTCTATTGAATTAAATTTAGAGAGCTTGTTCTAGGGTTTAATGGATAAAGATTAAATAAAGAGCTTGTTTTATTTAACAACAAAGTAAGGAAAGATTGGGATAACAGAGCTTGTTGTTATCTACGGTTGGTAACTTCAATGCTGTAATTGGATGACAATTCTATGTTAATTCACAAATTCATATCTTGTGGCAGAGAAAGAACCCTTAACCAGATTTCTCTCATTGATTTTTCATTCAAATTTTCTTTCTGTTTTGTTATTCGTTACTTGCATTCTTATTTCATTTAGTAAATCATTCAACAAAAATTCCCCCTGTTTAGTTTATTGTTGCTGGAAATAACAAATTCAATTAGAATCAATCCTCGTGTGAACGATATCTTACTTATCACTTTATTACTTGTGCGACTAGTATACTTGCTAGTTTCGAACGCATCATAGTCGCACAAGTAATAAAGTGATAAGTAAGATATCGTTCCCAAGAGGATTGATTCTAACTGAATTTGTTATTTTCCAACCACAATTAACTAAATGGGGGGGTTTTGTTGAATGATTAACTAAATGAAATAAGAATGCAAATTAAGAATAACAAAACAGAAAGTTGATTTGAATGAAAGATCAATGAGAGAAACTTGGTTAAGGGTTCATTCTCTACCACAAGATATGAATTTGTGAATTAACATAGAATTGTAATCCAATTACAGCATTGAAGTTATCAACCGTAGATAACAACAAGCTCTGTTATCCCAATCTTTCCTTACTTTGTTGTTAAATAAAACAGGCTCTTTATTTAATCTCTATCCATTAAACAACCTAGAACAAGCTCTCTAAATTTAATTCAATGGATGCATTACGATAAGAAAGATAGGTTGATCTAAGCAATAAACACACAAGTCGGATTATTTAACTTAGGTTGTATTCTCCAATTGCAATCTCTGATCACAATTTTGCTACTAAGGATTAGAAATTCAAGACAATTACGGATCAAGATTTCTAGTCTAGCAATAGACAATATCCAGATTATATTCAGTTGGCCACCCAAATACAATCCAGCACGCAATCATAGGCATTAGACATGGGAAAATACAAGCAACATCAATTAGAGAATTGGATAACAACTTCTTGCACAATCAACTTACAAAAACCATATCAGGGGCTTTGAAATCACCCTCAACCAAATTGATAGGTGTCTATTTATGTATTACTTTTATATCAATTCGTCCATGTTTCTTTGCTATATTCCTTGGTATTTTTATGTTTTTGTGTGGTTTTGTTGTTTGTAGGAGTTTTGGAGCAACTTGCACAAAAATGGAGTAAAACCCTTCATTTTCACCTCTGCTAGTCAGTGATCTTCTCGGATTTAATTGTATTGATATACAATGAACCCGACGACATGTTATATACCGTCGGAAAGCTCTCGAAGTCTATTTTCTGGAGAAATTTACGGTTTATAAATCCATTCAGTGTACCAAAAGTTGTAATCAAAACAGTGTGAGAAGTATAGAAATGTAATTCCACAAATCACTGTAGCATGTATAATACGGGACACTGTAGCAGGTTACTGTAGCAGAGTATTTAAACACATTTTAGGGTTTTATTTTCATAACTTGAAGAGGGGAGAACGTGGTGGAGGCTTCAGCTCTGGAATTCTTTCATCTCTTGGAGTTCTTGAAGGAGAAAGGAAGCTTGGAAAGAGGAAGAACAACAATCCAAAAAGAATTACATCAAATTTGCTAAGTTTTTCCCTTCCCTTTCATTTTCTGGAATGTCTCCATGTTGTATTGTATTTACCACGTTCTTAAACATGTGTAACTGAATCTGAATTGGTTGAGGGTGATTTCAAAGCCCCTGATATGGTTTTTGTAAGTTGATTGTGTAAGGAATTGTTATCCAATTCTCTAATTGAAGTTGCTTGTATTCTCCCATATTTAATGCTTATGATTGCTTGCTGATTGTATTTGAGTGGCCAACTGAATATAATCTGGTTGTGATTTATTGCTAGACTAGAAATCTTGATCCGTAATTGTCTTGAATTTCTAATCATTAGTAGCAAAATTGTGATCAGAGATTACAATTGGAGAATATAACCTAAGTTAAATAATCCGAGCTTGTGTGTTTATTGCTTAGATCAACCTATCTTTCTTATCATAATGCATCCATTGAATTAAACTCAGAGAGCTTGTTCTAGGTTGTTTAATGGATAGAGATTAAATAAAGAGCTTGTTTTATTTAACAACAAAGTAAGGAAAGATTGGGGTAATAGAGCTTTGTTATTATCTACGGTTGATAACTTCAATGCTGTAATTAGATGACAATTCTACAATTAATTCGCAAATCCATATCTTGTGGTAGAGAAGGATCCCTTAACCAGCTTTCTCCCATTGATTTTTCATTCAAATTTACTTTCTGTTTTGTTATTCTTTACTTGCATTCTTATTTCATTTAGTAAAGCATTCAACAAAAATCCCCCCCTGTTTAGTTTATTGTTGCTGGAAATAACAAATTCAATTAGAATCAATCCTCGTGGGAACGATATCTTACTTATCACTTTATTACTTGTGCGACTAGTATACTTGCTAGTTTCGAACGCATCACAAATCAGATTCAGTTACACATGTTTAAGAACGTGATAAATACAATACAACATGGAGACATTCCAGAAAATGAAAGGGAAGGGAAAAACTTAGCAAATTTGATGTAATTATCTTTGGATTGTAGTTCTTCCTCTTTCCAAGCTTCCTTTCTCCTTCAAGAACTCCAAGAGATGAAAGAATTCCAGAGCTGAAGCCTCCACCACGTTCTCCCCTCTTCAAGTTCTGAAAATAAAACCCTATAATGTGTTTAAATACTCTGCTACAGTGACTTGCTACAGTACCCCGTATTATACATGCTACAGTGGCTTGTGGAATTATATTTCTATACATCTCACACTGTTTTGATTACAACTTTTGGTACACTGAATGGATTTATAAACCGTAAATTTCTCCAGAAAATAGACTTCGAGAGCTTTCCAACGGTATATAATATGTCGTCGGGTTCATTGTATATCAATACAATTAAATCCGAGAAGATCACTGACTAGCAGAGGTGAAAATGAAGGGTTTTACTCCATTTTTGTGCAAGTTGCTCCAAAACTCCTACAAACATCAAAACCACACAAAAACATAAAAATACCAAGGAATATAGCAAAGAAACATGGACGAATTGATATAAAAGTAATACATAAATAGACACCTATCAAATTCCCCCACACTTAGACTTTGCTAGTCCTCGAGCAACTAAAATGATACGAAACAAAACTAAACCGAAACAGAATCAAAGAAAAATTAAAACACACAAATGCTTCAACTTGCAAATAGGCCTCAAAGATTGTACTTAATTATAACCCAAGGAAAACTTCAAAATAATGCACTTGATCAAGAATTTTATCTCAAATATTAGTTTCGCTTCACTTCAATTCCTCAAGTGTGTGTGTGTAGAGCCATTCTCACCTAATCACTTGTAACCCGGATGAGTTTATGCATAAAAATGAATCATATTTAATATTGAAGATGTGTGTATAAATGAACTCCATAGGCTTGCTTTTCAAGTCACTCTCCACTAATGTAGACATGCACAACACCAAGGATCAAGTAGGACTTTATTAAGCTTGTAACGTTTGGCTTGGGTGAAGGTATGATAAAGGATAATAATTAGGCTCAAATCACCCACAAACACATAAAATCATTCAATATTATGTGGAGCTCAAGCCCATGACATAAAAAATTCATTCTTATTCATCAAATGACTCTCCCAAACTTATTCAGAACACTCGAACTCTCTTTTTTTTTTCTTTTTTTTTCTTTTTTCTTTTTTTTTGTAGAAAGCAAAAGAAACTATACCCCCACACTTTGTTGTTTCATTCTTTTTAAGAACGCCCAAGGGTATAGAACTCTTTTTTTTCTTTTTTTTTTAACTGCAATTCCACTCCCCCACACTTAAACAATACATTGTCCTCAATGTTTAAGTACGTGGAAGATAAGTACAGATTTTTTTTCTCTTTTTTTTTTTTTACAAACATAATAAAACTCACTTGCATTGCTCATGGCATAATCCAACCTCCTCTAACTTCCCAAAACCAGAACATAGCTCAAAATGTAATTGCGAATGATTTACATGCTCATAGGTAAGGGATAAACTGTTTGGAACAAATTCAATTAAGGTTAGGAAATCTTTTAGTGAGTTAACAAAGAAAAAGGTTTACAGAGGCTCAAAGGGGTAACTAGGGATCAATTTTAGTCAAGGTTGGCTCTTAAGGCTCAAACGGTCCAAAGATGGCCTAAATCATTTCCCTAATGTTGCACAGTCTAGGATTTCGCCTCAAGTGACTATCAAACAAGTTCTAGAATTCATTGAAATCTGGAGAAACACTTAAATTACATAAACTTTCTCTAAGTAAACAAATATGTCACAACTCATTTTAGACATACAAAATATAGCATTTATACAGTCATTTAAATATGATCTTTGTTATTTCTTTCAAAGATTGATCTTAGTATCACACAAAACTGAGTTTCTAATCACAACCACACCATTTCACTGTATATAGATACATTCAAAAATCAAAAGAGGTTCTACAGTATGACTATGCTAATATAGAGCAGCGGTCTTTGGTTGCCAAGGGAACTCTATCAGCAATGCCAAAAGTCCTCCATCCATAGCTCAATCTACTGATCACCTGAGGCACACAACAACTTTAATGAGTAAAACTCAGTAAGTAAGCTAGGTGAATATACAGTAATAAACAATAACAATAGAATTCAGTCCAGTATGAAACTATCCATTTCTAACTATATAAGCATTAGCTAACTCGTTAAAGAAAGAATGCCCCAGAGTTCACTTCGGTTACATTTGCGCTCCCGCGCCGATTTTCTTTCTAGACCTCTATAGGTCGATTCAACCTCACATAAGTGAGTTCACATTTCTCTACTCATCGCTTTTTTTATGTACAATCACAATCACATAATGAGGAAGCTTCCATAGTATCAATTACAGTCACCTAGGGGAAAATGCTCTCTAATCAATGTAGGACTTTTCATTTCACAGTCAGTTCCCATATAATAGCTCAAGGCTAGTCTGACAATCCGGGTGATACCGGGCCCATGCTACCGAATCTCGTCTAGAGAAACACATGGTCCAGACCTCCCCTCAAGCCATGGAACAGTACAAAATAGTACAAATACATTTGGATGCCTACACTTGAAATAACTCGAGGCTAGTCTGACAATCCGGGTGATACCGGGCCCATGCTACCGAATCCCATGTAGGGAAACACATGGTCCAAACCTCCCCTCAAGCTATGAGAGCTAAACTTCCTAGGTCTTGGCATGCCAATCATGTTTCATCATTCACAATCAGTCACATTAAAGAAGCTCTATATCAGGCTTCCAAAACAGTCACAATATCTCACATTCAAGCATCAAGTTGCTAGCATTTAATAGTGTTACAATCCACAAAATTACATACATACAGTACACAATTTATTGTGGCCTCAGAATAGTTAGCTTACTTACCTCGTATAGCTGCTTTTCGATGCTTGTGATTGACCTAAAAATAAAACAAAATCTCTTTTTAGGTCACCATACACTTGTAAAATATTTCCCTCTTTTTAGCTCTATTTCTATACTTACTTTGACAAACAATTCACAACAACAATTATCTACTTCCAAAAATTCACACCAGTAGGTAGACATCTTTTACACACATACCTCATGTCTCGTTAAAATTTTTAGAGCCAATTGGAATCATTTGGCCACTAAAAATAATCAAATTCATTACCTCAATAATTCTGGCATTGTATTCATTTCACTGAGCAGTATAGACTTAAAAATTTGTAGGAATTGCAATCCTACTCAATTGGCCGTAAAAATTTACAGGGTGGTATATAACATATATATATACCTCCATACCAAAACTCAGGGCTCTTCAAGGTGTTTAACCCATTCAAATCCATTTATTTCTAACTGCCCTGTTTTGGAAACTAAAAATTCCAGTTTTAACAAGCCAACTTTAAAAATCTATAACAATTCACACAGACCTTTAATATCAGTGGAAATTTACAGTCTCATATATGACACATAAAAGAACTTGCATACCAAAAATCAGGTAATTATATGAAGATTTGGACCTTCAACTAAAATCGTCTTCCCCTCCTCTGTTCTAAGACAGGGGACATGTGCAATACCATACCAGAAATTCAAAAATTCACTCCAAATCACCTACTTCGAATTTTTGAGTGAATCCAATTGCTATACACTCCTGGACATGTCTATTTTCATCTATACAAATTTCAGAACAAGAAAATGTTCCCCTGATTTTTGGTAATTTTCGGAACAGGTACTGTTCAGTGTAACAAAATTTCCAGGATTTGAACTAAACTATCAATTCTAGCTTATATCTTCATCTCCTTACTTAGATGCATTCAAAACTCATTCAAATTCACATCTCCATACAATTTCCAGCATACAAATAACAGTTCTCATACTCACATCACTACACAAGGAATTTCTTTAAATTAAATAAACAATAATACAAAGAATTCTAATTAGAGAATTGGTTCTTACCTTCTCCCTCTTTTTTTTTTCTCCCTTTCTTCCCTTGATTCCTTGATGATTTGTGTGAAAATTTTCTGAGAGAGTAGAGGGCTGGAATGTGTATGTAAGGAGAGGAATGAAAGAATTCTAGAACTCTTCCCATTTATATATAAAATTAGGCCAAATTTTCATTTAGTCCTTCTCTCCTCCTTTATAACCATTAGACCCAATACTCTTTTAATTAAGCCCCTCATTCTTTCATTTATTACATTACAATTCAAATACATTACATATACATTAATACATATGTAACTATAACACATGATATAATGTACACTACAAAATTTAGGATATTACAACTCTCCCCTCCTTAAAAGAATTTCGTCCCCGAAATTCAGTACAATCATTCGAATAGAGAGGGGTATTTGGTACGCATTTCTTCCTCTAATTCCCAAGTTGCTTCTCCTATGGAGTGATTTTCCCAAAGTACTTTCACCAATGGTATGTTCCTCTTCCGAAGTCCATGTTCTTTGCGATCTATGATTCGGATCGGTCTCTCCTCATATGTAAGATCGGCTCTCAACTCCGGAAGTTCAGAACTCAGCACATGGGATGGATCCGAAACATATTTCCTTAACATGGAGACATGAAAGACATCATGCACTCCATACAATGAAGGTGGTAAGGCAAGTTTATATGCTGCCTCTCCAATCCTCTCCAGAATCTCATAAGGGCCAATATATCTTGGACTCAATTTCCCTTTCTTTCCAAATCGCATCACTCCTTTCATAGGAGCAACTTTAAGGAAAACTTTATCTCCTGTTACAAATTCTAACTTCTTCCTTCGCTGATCAGCATAATTCTTCTGTCTGCTCTGTGCTGCATTCATTCTGTCCTTCACTTTTTGGATGATATCACATGTTTGCTGTACAATTTCGGGCCCAAGTATCTTTCTTTCACCAACCTCATCCCAATGGATGGGTGATCTACACTTCCTCCCATATAAGGCTTCATAAGGGGCCATTCCTATTGTGGATTGATAGCTGTTGTTGTATGCAAATTCAACCAAAGTCAAGTGCCTATCCCAACTATCATTGAAGTCCAACACACAGGCTCTAAGCATATCTTCTAGAATCTGGATGGTTCTTTCTGACTGACCATCTGTTTGAGGATGAAAAGCCGTGCTGAACTTTAGTTTAGTGCCCAAAGCCTCATGTAAACTTTTCCAGAATTGGGAGGTAAATCTTGGGTCCCGATCTGAAATAATAGATACTAGTACTCCATGTAGTCTCACAATCTCATCTACATAGAGCTGGGCATATCTATCCATAGTGAAGGTAGTGCGCACAGGAAGAAAATGTGCTGATTTTGTTAACCGGTCCACAATCACCCAAATTGCATCGCATCCATTCCTAGTCCTCGGTAGACTCACAACAAAATCCATAGTGAAGTGTTCCCATTTCCATTCTGGTATTGATAGTGGATTTAGTAATCCCGATGGCCTTTGATGTTCAGCTTTAACTTGTTGGCAAACTAAGCATTGTTCAACAAATTGAGCTATTTCCTTCTTCATACCAACCCACCAGTAGCTATTTCGAAGATCCCTATACATCTTTGTACAGCCAGGATGCACCGAATAAGGAGAACTATGTGCTTCATTCAATATTTCTCGTTTCAACTCTATCACATTTGGCACACATAATCTTCCTTCGAAGTATAATACCCCGTCAGAAGAGATAACAAAACTTGGCCTCTTACCCAATGGAACTTCTTCCCTCACCTTCTTCAAAAAGGCATCTTCACATTGACTCCTCTTGATCTTCTCAATAATGGTGGGTTGCACAACCAATGAAGCCAAATGTAAGCATTGATTCAGCTGAACAATCTCAATAGCAAGTTTCTCTAGATCTTGCATTATTGACCGTTGTGTGGTAACTAAAGCAGCCATATGTCCAGAAGACTTTCTACTCAAGGCATCCGCCACCACATTCGCTTTCCCAGGATGATAATTAATGACAAAATCATAATCCTTGACCAATTCAAGCCATCGCCTTTGCCTCATATTTAATTCCTTCTGAGTGAAGAAAAATTTAAGGCTCTTATGGTCGGTATAAATCTCACATCTTGCTCCGTATAAGTAATGCCTCCAAATCTTTAATGCAAATACCACTGCTGCCAGTTCTAGATCATGGGTAGGGTAATTCTTCTCATAGTCCTTCAATTGTCGAGATGCATAGGCTATAACCTTGCCATTTTGCATCAAAACACAACCCAACCCTTTCTTAGAAGCATCACTGTATATCACAAATCCTTCTGAACCAGAAGGGATAGTCAGTACTAGAGCTGTCACCAATCGGTTCTTGAGTTCCTGAAAACTTTTCTCACAGTCTTCTGACCATACAAAAGCTACATTCTTCCTAGTCAACTGTGTTAAGGGCGGGGCTATCTTGGAAAAGCCTTCAACAAATCTCCTATAGTATCCGGCCAATCCCAGAAAGCTACGCACTTCAGTTATATTAGTCGGTCTCGGCCACTTCACAATAGCTTCCACTTTATTTGGGTCTACTGAGATCCCATCACCTGAAACAATGTGACCCAAGAAAGAAATTTGGTTGAGCCAAAACTCGCATTTCTTGAATTTGGCATACAGTTTCTTCTCTCTCAATAACTGCAATACCCTTCTCAAATGCTCTTCGTGTTCTTCAAAATTCTTAGAATACACCAAAATATCATCAATGAACACAATGACGAATTTATCCAAGAATTCCTTAAAAACACGGTTCATAAGATCCATAAAAGCAGCTGGAGCATTCGTGAGTCTGAAAGGCATCACCAAGAATTCATAGTGCCCATACCTCGTTCGAAAGGCAGTCTTAGAAATGTCTTCCTTTCTAATCTTTAACTGATGGTATCCGGATCGAAGATCAATCTTGGAAAACACACTTGCCCCATGTAACTGATCAAGTAGATCATCAATCCTTGGAAGTGGATACTTGTTCTTTATAGTCACCCGATTCAACTCACGATAAGCAATGCACAATCTCATTGTCCCATCCTTTTTCTTCACAAACAGAACTGGTGCTCCCCAAGGAGAGACACTGGGACGGATGAAACCCTTATCCAGTAACTCCTGTAACTGCTCCTTCAATTCTTTAAGTTTCGTTGGTGACATCCGATATGGAACTTTGGATATAGGAGTGGTTCCCGGTAAAAGATCGATAGTGAACTCAATTTCTCGATCGGGAGGGAGTCCGGGTAATTCTTCTGGGAACACATCTGTAAATTCATGTACCACTGGAATGTTCTGAATACTCTTTTCGTCCTTCGGTGTCTCCATAACACAAGCCAAGAAACCCATACATCCCTTCCGGAGGAACTTTTGGGCTTTCAAAGCTGAAACAATCCGTGGCAATGAAACTATATCCACCCCGACAAAGCTGCACTCCATTCCGAGTGGAGTATGGAATACCACTTTTTTCTCAAAACACTTGACATCTGCATGATATGTAGACAGCCAATCCATACCCAGAATCACATCAAAATCACGCATCTCCAAGATGATTAGATTGGCCTCTAATTCTTGGCTATCTATTTTAATCGGGCAGGATATCAACTCTTCTTTAGCACACAATGCCATCCCCGAAGGAGTAGAGACACACATCTCAACCTCCATAATTAAAGGCTTTACCTCCACTTTATGAGCAAAAGTACGAGACATAAAGGAATGAGTGGCACCCGAATCAAACAATACATGAGCATTATGACCAAGAACAGAGATAATACCAGAAACAACCGATGGAGCCTCCCGTGCTTCAGTGGTGGTAAGGGCATAGACTCTTCCTTGAGCTCGTGGTTCTATACCCGATGCATTCTGAACTCTACCAGGAGTAATAGGAGCTTGACTGGCTTCAGGACATGATGCAAGAAAGTGTCCAGTTTTTCCACACCGGAAGCACGCTCCAGTCTTGAAATGACACATTCCTTTATGTGTTCTGTGGCATGTGTCACATACAG
>SNVD02002071.1:0-15825 GCA_013180625.2 Boswellia sacra | reverse complement strand
TCAAATACCACGCCATAATCCTTTAAAATTTGTTTCATCCAAAGAGATTGTGCACAACAACTTCCTACTGCAATATACTCGGCTTCCGCGGTTGACAAGGCAACAGATTTTGTTTTCTACTAAACCATGAGACTAATGCATGTCCTAGAAAATGGCAAGAGCCACTAGTGCTCTTTCTATCAAGAAGAATTCCAGCAAAGTCCGCATCCGAATAACTAATTAGATCAAAATTATCACACTTAGGATACCAAAGACCTAGATTTATGGCTCCAAGAAGATATCTAAATATCCTTTTGACAGCCTTAAAGTGAGATTCCTTTGGACAAGATTGAAATCTAGCACACATACACACACTAAACATAATATCAGGTCTACTATCAGTTAAATACAAAAGAGAGCCAATCATACCTCGATATTTTGTTACCTCAACATCTTTTCCTTTCTCATCTTTGTCAAGCTTGGTTAATGTACCCATAGGTGTGTTATATGTCCTTGAATTATCCATGCCAAACTTCTTGAGAATATCTCTTGTGTATTTAGCTTGATTAATGAAGATCTCATCTATTGATTGCTTGATTTGAAGTCCAAGGAAGAAATTTAATTCTCCCATTAAGCTCATTTCAAATTCTTGTTGCATGCACTTGAAAAATTCCTCACACATAGAGACATTGGTAGCACCAAATATAATATCATCAACATAGATTTGAACAATTAATAAATCATCATTTTTGGTTTAACAAAAAGAGTAGTATCAACTTTTTTCATTTCGAAACCATTATCAATGAGAAATTTGCTCAATCTATCATACCATGCTCTTGGTGCTTGTTTCAAGCCATAAATTGCCTTTTTGAGTTTGAAAACATGGTTTGGAAAATCATGATTTTAAAAACCAAGAGGTTGCTCTACATATACTTCCTCCATAATGTAACCATTTAAAAATGCACTTTTGACATCCATTTGATATAATGTAAAATTTTATAACATGCAAATGCACACAACATTCTAATTGATTCTAATCTAGCAATCGGTGCAAAGGTTTCCTCATAATCAATACCTTCTTCTTGATTGTATCCTTGAGCAACAAGTCTAGCTTTGTTTCTAATAATGGTGCCATTTTCGTCTACTTTATTTCTAAAAATCCATTTAGTGCCTATAATAGAATGATTTTTAGGTCTAGGGACTAATTCCCAAACTTGATTTCTCTCAAATTGATTCAATTCTTCTTGCATAGCTAAAATCCAACTTTCGTCATTTTCGGCTTCTTTAAAAATTTTGGTTCAAATTGAGAGACAAATACAAAATGATTACAAAAGTTCCTAAAAGAAGATCTAGTTCTCATACCTTGTGATGGTTCACCAATATTGAGATCTTTATGGTGAGCTTTTTCGTACCTCCATTCCTTTGGTAATTCTTGGGAAGAATTATTTACTTCCTCAAGCTTTTCTTGTTGAAGTTGTAATTCATCTTGACTCTTTTCATCAAGCCTTGATTCCTTGATTTGCATTTCTACCTCAACAATATCATCATCTAAATACTTTGAAGAAATCACATTAGTTTCATCAAATTCAACATGCATAGATTCTTCTATAGTAAGAGTCTTTTTGTTAAAAACTCTATATGCTTTACTATGGTTGGAGTAGCCAACAAAAATTCCAACATCGGCTTTTGCATCAAATTTTCAAGGTTATACTTGGTGTTTAAAATAAAACATTTACATCCAAAAACTTTAAAAAATCCAATGTTGGGTTTTCTGCCTTTCCAAAGTTCATAAGGAGTTTTCTTTATTAAAGCTCTAATATGGACTCTATTGATTATAAAGCATGCGGTATTAACGGCTTCGGCCCAAAAATATTTTGGCAAATTATTTTCAAGTAACATGGTCCTAGCCATTTCTTGGATAGTCCTATTTTTCCTCTCAACAATACCATTTTGTTGTGGAGTTCTAGCTGAGAAAAAATTATACTCAAAACCATTTTCATCACAAAGATTTTCAAATGCAACATTGTCTACTTCACCACCATGATCACTCCTAATGGACACAATAGAATACTCTTTTTGATTTTGGACTCTTTTTACAAATTTTAGAAAAACTTGTGTAACCTCATTTTTAGTTTTCAAGAATAAGACCCAAGTGAATCTTGAATAATCATCTACAATAACAAAAACATAATACTTTCCACCAAGGCTTTGAGTTCTTGATGGTCCAAATAAATCTAAATGAAGTAATTGTAGAGGTTTATTTGTTGAAATAAATTTCTTTTGTTTAAAAGAAGTTCTCAATTGTTTTCCAAATTGACAAGCATCACAAATCTTATCCTTTTCAAATTTTATTTTTGGAAGACCATCAACTAAATCATTTTTAGAAATTTTTGAAATTGTGTCTATGCTAGCATGACCTACCTTCTATGCCATAACCAAGCATCATGATTAACAATGAAACATATTTCTACATGATCATTAACATCAATATCAATTGTATAAATATTACCACATCTATTACCAACAAATAATGTCTTATTGTTACTAACATCCTTAATCACACATCTATTATGCTCAAAAGTAACAAAATATCCCTTATCACACAATTAACTAGTGCTAATCAAATCATATTTCAAACCATTAACAAGCAAAATATTTTCAATAATAAGTGAAGAAGGGTTACCAATATCACCATGTTCGTTTACCCTTCCTTTGGCATTATCACCGAAGGTCACATATCCTCCTTTCTTCATGATTAATCTTGAGAACTTGGAGGCATCTCCGGTCATATGCCTTGAGCATCCACTATCTAAGTACCACTTGTGTTTGCCACTCCTTTGTTTCTACAATCAACATTAAAAGAGCGACTTTTTGGTACCCAAATGTTCTTGGGTCCTTGGGGGTTAGTTATGGTACTTTTTAGAATCCATATTTGTTTCAAATTAGGATTTCTCTTAATGTAACAAGAATGCATTTTGTGTCCTTTTCTTCCACAATAATTACATGAATGATTAGGATTATTCATAGAAGATGCATGAACAAAATAGTTTTTAAAATACTTTTGATTTTTATGAGTATTATATCCTAACCCTCTTTTATCAAAAACACACATTTGGTTTTGCAACATAGAATTCAAATTTTTTGTGCTTTTTGTAAAACTATCAACAATATTTCTTAAATCATTATTTTCCTTTCTCAAAATAACATTTTTTTTCTCTAATTTATCAAAATCCTTTTGTTTTAAAATCTCATTTTCAGTTTTTAATAAATGTATTTGATTTTTGAAACTTTCAAAATCTTTTTGCCTTAAAATTTCATTTTCATTTTCTAAAGCTTCATTTGTTTCCAACAACTCTTCTAATTGAGATAACATGATTTTTGACTTCTTTTTGAAAGCATTGATTTTTGAATTTTGCTTATCAACTTGCACATGTAAATTTTGGAATGCTTCAAGTAATTCATCATATGAAAGTTTAGGATCATAGTTTAGAATACTTACCTCATTTCTCTTAAAGCCATGAAGCACATGTTTGCCACTTTGCAATCTTCTTCTTCATTCTCCTTCAAGGTGATTTCATGAGTCATGAGAGAACCCATAAGTTCTTCTAATGGCAATTTGGTGAGATCCTTTGCTTCTTGAATTGCCGTCACCTTTGGCTCCCAAGATTTTGGTAGACACCTAAGAATCTTTCTCACCATTTCAACATTAGAATAAGATTTACCAAGAGATTTCAAACTATTAATAATATCCGTAAATCTAGTAAACATTTCAGAAATTGATTCATCCGATTTCATCTTAAAAAGCTCATAACTATGAACTAGCATACTAATTTTGGATTCTTTAACTTGACTAGTTCCTTCATGAGTTACTTCAAGTGTGTGCCATATTTCTTGTGCCGTAGAACAAGTAGATATTCTATTAAACTCATTTCTATCTAGAGCACAATATAACACATTCATAGCTTTAGCATTCAAACTCAATTTCTTTTTATCATCTTCACTAAACTCTTTAGGTTCTTTAAGCATGCATTCCCATTTTCAATTTTGGTAGGAACAAAAGGTCCTTCCAAAACAATAGACCACAAATCATAATCAAAAGATTTCAAGAAAATACTCATTCTAGTTTTCAAATAAGAGTAATCACTTCCATTAAAAAATGGAGGTCTAGAGATAGAAAGTCCCTCAACATATGAAGTTGAATTAAAAGTTGTCATAGCTCAAAATCGGTTAAGATTTTAAAAAAATGAGCAACCTTGCTCTGATACCACTTGTTGACCCAGGTATGGCAACCCAAGAGGGGGGGTGAATTGGGTTTTTATTTATCAAAACGGATTTAGAAAACTTTTCTTGAAAGATCAAAATTAGTTAACTCTTTCTTTGAGAATGAAGGTGAAGAAGATGAAATTAGAATTTATCAAAGATGCAATCAAAAGAATAATAATGATGAACAATCACAAGTGCAAGTAAATGTAAAGAGGAAAGGGATAGAGAGAGTGCAAACTCAATTTACGTGGTTCGGCAAACCTTGCCTACGTCCACGGGCTCCTAGCTCCACGAGCTAAGCTTTCCACTAAGTTGTAGAAATCTTTACAACTTGCTTGATGAACAACCTCACCAAGACTTTTTCTTCCAACTCTTGATAACACCACACCAAGAGTTCTTCTTGATGAACAACCTCACCAAGGCAACTTCCTTCAACCCTTGATAACACCACACCAAGAGTTCTTCTTGATGAACAACCTCACCAAGGCAACTTCCTTCAACTCTTGATAACACACAACAAGAGTTCTCTCAAGGATAACTATTATCCTTTACAATAATATCTCACTCTCACCACAATACAAGAACAAAGATAATTTTTACAACAAAAGTATAACTCTCTTCAAAGAGTAGATAAATAATATAAAAGCTCTCTAGACTTGATATTTCTCTTGCTTTTTGCTTGATAAAATGCTTCTCTTGCTCTACTTGAATGCATGGGAGAATGGCTCCTTTTATAGGCAAATGAGATGAACTTAATCAAGTGAAGACACCAACTCCAAATTTTCTGCCCACCATAAAAACCGTAATTTTGTCTCCATTTTTGTCAATGTTCTGTTTGAAATTTGAAAATCTGCAAAACATAAAAGATTTGCACATTTGAATAAGATTTCCAACGCATTAAGAATCAAGTCATTTGGATATCTGTAGCTCAAGATATGGCCAAAACACCATTCGGTGCTCATGTGACTTGATTTTTCTTTCTTGTGTCAGTCCACCAAATTGAATGATAATTCTGTCAGCCTTCCGTTTGAAATTTGAATTTCTTCAAAACATGAAAGATCTGAATATTTGAATAATCTTTCCAAAACATTAAGAATCAAAGCATTTGGATATCTCTATCTTAAGATATGGCCAAAACACCATTCGGTGCTCATGTGAGTTGATTTTTCTTCTTGTGTCAGTCCACCGAATTGCATGTCAATTATGTCGGCCTTCTGTTTGAAATTTGAATTTTTTCAAAACATATGAAATGTTCTTCATTAAGTCATCTTTCCAATGCCACAAGAATCAAGTCATTTTGATTTTTCTAGCTCAAGATATGTCCAAAGGAGTATTCGGTGCTCATGTCAGCTGCTTCCATTTGTCTTTCAACTTGCATGATGATTTGGACAACCTTGCACTTGAAATTTGAATTTCATTAAAACATATGAAATGTTATAAATTGAGTAAGCTTTCCAAAGGCTCAAGAATCACATCATTTGGATATTTGTAGAGATATATATGACCAATTGATTGAACATTGCTCATGTGTCACATTCCTTGAGTCAATCCTTGTTCTTAAACTTTGGTGCCTTTAACATGTAGTCTTCTCCTTAGCTTCAACACTTCATTTTAATAAGCCTCTTCTTGATTTTAAAATTATTTCAATGATCTTACTCTTGCACATAAATAAACATGTTAGTAAATCTCAATTAATCAATGTGTATTGTTATCATCAAAATTATCATGTAGCCTTAGGGCTAACAGGACCTCTATGTTTTCTTGCACCTATTTTAGAATTTAGCGCCACAAACAGTGTGTCACTGCTGATGTCCGTCTCTAACTGCAATTAGGAATTAAGCTGGGTTAAAGTAACAACAATTTCTGTACTTCATGCTTTTGTGCCGGAGTTGGTTTGCTTTTGAGTAAGTGTTGGTGTACAATCACTTTATGCGTTTGCTTGTGTGTGCGTGTGTTAGTCTGTGCTTGGTCCATGTATTATGTATTGCTTCCATGTTTACTCTACAATCATTAAGTATTGGTCTACAATCATTTTATGCGTTTGCTTGTGCGTGCGTGTGTTAGTCTGTGCTTGCCTGCGAGGAAGAGTCCACGTATTAATTATTGCCGACATGTTTACCCGATGGTGAGGTGCATGTTGTTTTTCTATATAAAAAATTTTTCTGTGAAGGATTCTTGTTCATTGAATAACGGTTCAAGTTCATAAGCATTTATTTCTCCTTTCTTGTTGGCGTATCGCTAAAGATGAGGTTGACAATCCTGATAGACAGCTGCTTAGTCGAGTAGTCAACCATCAGCCATGCGCTCTGTAGGAATTTTTCACGTGATCTTTTGTTCCTTTTACTTTTCCTCTTCTCTGAATTCAGAAACTCCATAGTCAAGTTGTTAGATACCATTTTTAAAAGCAAGTACTATTATCTGAAATTGCATGAATCTATGAAAATCGGGTTTGGTTTGCTGATAGCATTGCATAGCATTATTTGATTCTGATGTGTTTGGTGCTGTAGTTTTGTTGGATTGGATAGTATAACATTATATATACAAGGTATAACTTCCCTAAATGTTAATCCATGCTCCAACATATGTTAACACAGTATAATGGTCATTTTTTTTTTAAGTATTAGATATCATTACAAAGTTTGTTCATTAACTAAATATTAATAAATATTAATTTATTTATTAATTAAATTTTAATAAATTTTAAATAAATAACTTTATAAATATCTTTTTTCTTAAGTTAATGTACCTTTTAATTTGTTTGAGTTTGTTTTCTTTTATTTGTTTTGTATTTTTTTATTGTCTTCAGTTTTTAATTTTTCCCCCCCAGCAATCTAACTTTGTTGGTAAAAACTGCGAAATTTCAGAATTTGATATATTACTTGAATTGTCTTGGTGATGGAGTATGTCACTTAAGATGGTTCTGATTTGGACAGGTTCTTAACTCCACTGGTTTGGTGTCATCTTAGTGGCTTATACCATATAATAAATAAATAAATAGTCTGTCATCTTCCTCTCTTTCATGTGTTTGAATGCATGATTGAGAAGTTACATGTGTTTGAATTCATGATGAAAAAGTTTTCTTCTTTTTCTGATCACAACTTTGTTCCTGTTTCACTCCTCGTAATCAAAGATGCATGCATCCACTCAGTTATAATCATTTACCAAGGGAAAAAGGACAAAGTGTTGCCTTATTCTTGCTGGAGAATATAGTTGATATTGGAAAGAATTTTGAGCACATTAGTCAATGAAAATAGGGTGATTAGTAGTTACATCTTGTCCTATTCACATATCTAAGTAGTAGGCTTAGCATTTATTGATCAATGAAACAATGAACTACATACTATTGCATTTTGCTCTTTTATTGTATCATTTTACTTATGTAGTTGAATAAGATGCATATTAGGCTATTACAGATCTTATTTGTTAACGATGTTACCATTGTGCTTGAGTTATTTATTGTATGGTGACTTTTTATGTTGTGGACTGCTGAAAAATCTGTATCTGTTGCAATTTGGCATCAACTTTGCTGACTAACGATGTATATAAAAGTAACTTTGCAGATTAATTATTCGTTTATGTTAATTATGTGCAATTTATGAAAGAAAGCATCGATTTGAGATATCTATCAGTATTATTAATTATTAATGAGAAAAGGTGTAACAAGAGGGTTAATAGAGGACTTAAAAATTTGAGCTTATATTCGGGGAAAATTCAATTTCTATTACTGCCTTTTTCTCATGCTTGACAAGAACTATATATCTCTGGTCAGTAATCTTGAATTGTTACTGGATTATAGTTGGCTTCAGTTTCTTTAATCTGAATTCTGAAAAATGTATGCCTCCTTTTCTAAAAAATTTGGACCACTGATAGAAATTTTTGGTTGCTTGTGCAGGGCATGAAGCCTCTTAAGTAGAACTTCTCTTTCGTTCTACTTTCATGCTGGGCAAATAATTTCTTCATTTTCACAGTATAAGCTGGTAGTGCTATGATGATATACTATTTTTTGTAATAGAATCTAGCTTTTCCATGAAATCTAAAACACCCCATACCACACCTTGACTTTTAGCTACCTACCATTCGAATGAAGATGATCACAGCTGATTTCAAACTCTTAAGTTTATGAAAAAAATTTCTTAACTTGGGGAAAATTAGAAAGGTGTAGTATTAATAGAGGAAAATTGCGTAGTTATTTTTTAGTCCTATCAATAAGTAAAAGCGCACAGTAATCTGCGCTTTTACCAGTTTTTTGTTGGTGACGGTGGGTGTGTTTCATTATAATTTTTATATCGTTGAATCTTTAGATATTTGTTGATGATTTAGAATGATTGTGTCCTCGTTACTTTGCATATATTTGATTTGTATTTGCTATGTTTAGTTCATAGTGTCCATAATTCATTGAATAATAATAGACATAATAATAGGAATAACATGCTTAAGTATAAGAAAAACTAATAACTGCAAAGATAAAATATATTAATATTTCACAATAACAATAACATGGTCAGATTTTAGGACCAATAAAGGAAACTTATAAAACAACATATCAACTTGCTTGATTGAAGTACTAAAAATTTCCCTCCAGTACTCTTCAATGCCAAGAAAGACGCCTGAAATTGAAGAAAAAGCTTAAGCATCTATATATGCACTATAACTACTTTGAATGTAGCAATTCTATATAAATGTGCTTCTTAGGACTTTCAAATTTCTCAACTGATAAACACATCAAAGTACAAGAGAATATGATAGATAGACTTTGCCTGTTGTCATAAAAAAATGAAGACAGTAGCAGCAAAATCCCAAACATAGCAACAGGAGGCACATTTCTTATCACAATCATTTGTTATGTTTCTCATAATAAAGCCTGAAAAGCCCAGATTTGATTCCTCATTCTTAGACGGGTTTGCATTGTCTAATGCCCCAAATCAGTTTTCTGTTCTCAGAGACATCTAAAGGACAAAAAAAAGAAATCCCTCGATTGTTTTGATATATTTTTCTTTCTTACAGGTTCAAAGCAGCGTTTAAATCCCTCATTTGTTTGTTTTGATATTTCAAATCAATTGGCATATTTCGAAGATTCGAGCTCATCGAAGTTTAGGGTTTGCTTACTTACACCCAGGTGATTACCATCCATGTTTCTTGCTTTATGTTCAATGCAAATGATTTTAAAAGTCTTAATAAACTGCACCTGTTTGATGTTTATATCTGATTTTATGGTTGAATTTTGTATGAATGGTTGATTTTACATTATATATTATGATTGCTTTCCTAGTTTATTCCTGACTTTATATCATGCACAATGAAATGGGTGTACACGAATATGTCGTTTCACAATAATGGTGACCCATTTTCATATACATGGACTATCTACATGCATGCTTCATTGTGATGCTTGTCTACTATTTGTCACTTGCTTGTTTCATAATAATTAATATCACATTTTTTACTTATTTTAAGACTAAATCCTCTTATTAGATATTAACTTTTAGTACCTTTTATAGAAATTAGACCACGTACATATTGCAGGTTTCCAAAAAATGGGGAAAAACATTCAGGTTATTCTTCCAAAGTAAATCGGCTGGAAACCTCAACATATATTCCAGTGGTGAACTTGAATAGGCACTATACTGGTCTGTACTGAGGTGTAAACAACGCCACATACTTTGAAGATAATAAATAACCTATTCTAATATTTTAAAGCTAAATCCTCCGATTAAATATTAACTTGAACGTTGTATTAGATTACTAAAGTGAATCTTATATGAACAGGTTTTTTCTTTATTTCACTTGATGGATAAATCTTCGATTTGGAAAGATAAATTGTCTAAGAAGTATTCGGATGGGGTGCATAAATTCTTACAGTTTGCAACTACACACTGTAACAACTCAAACCTTATGAAATGCCCTTGCAAATGCTGTCAATGTTTTGCCTTTCACACCCAAGAGGAAATTAGATCCCATTTATTTAGGAAAGGGTTTGACACTAAGTACGACACTTGGATTTGGCATGGGGAGCCAACATCGATTAATCCACCCAAAACCGTAAACTCATCATTTGCTGAATGTTTTGAAGACAATCATCCATATGCTACATTTGATATGGTCAATGATGCTTTCAAATATAATGAGGATGACCTTAAATGTTTTGATAAGTTACTTGAAGATGCTGAGAAGCCCTTATACACAGGATGCACATCACACACAAAACTTTCTGCCTTAATGAAACTATACAACATTAAAGGAAAATATGGTTGGTCTGACAAAAGTTTCTCTGAGTTACTTGACCTCCTATCCGATATGTTACCACCCAATAATGAGATGCCTACATCCATGTACGAAGCTAAGAAAACCATGGTTTCTTTAGGTTTGTCTTATGAAAAAATACATGCATGCCCTAATGATTGCATTTTATATAGAAAAGAGTATGCATCCGAATCAAGTTGTCCTACATGTGGCTTGTCGAGATGGAAAGTGACACGTAAAACATCTAAACCTAAGAAAGGCATTCCAGCAAAAGTTGTGTGGTACTTTCCTCCCATTCCAAGATTTAGGAGGTTATTTCAATCTTCTGAAATTGCCCAAAAGCTTACATGGCATGCCAAGGGTAGAGTTAATGATGGTAAACTTAGACACCCAGCAGACACCCCTGCTTGGAAACTGGTTGACTGTATGTGGCCTGATTTTAGTGCTGAACATAGAAATCTGCGATTAGCTATATTAGCTGATGGGTTTAATCCACATAGTAGCCTAAGTAGTACTTATAGTTGTTGGCCTATGGTAATGGTTACGTATAATCTTCCTCCATGGTTATGCATGCAAAAGCGATTCATGATGTTGTCTCTCTTGATATCGGGTCTGCAACAACCAAGAAATGACATTGATGTTTATTTGGCTCCTTTAATTGATGACTTGAACATGCTTTAGGAAGAAGGTGTTCAAGTTTATGATGCCTATAAGCAAGAAATGTTTAACCTTTGAGCAGTATTGTTGTGGACAATTAATGACTTTCCTGCTTATGGCAATCTCTCTGGTTACTCTGTAAAAGGTTATTATGCTTGTCCAATATTTGAGGAAGGAACATCGTCATGTAGATTGAAACATGGGAAGAAAAATGTGTACATGGGTCATAGGCGATTTCTCCCAAAAACCCATCCTTTTAGAAAATTGAAAAAGGCTTTCAATGGGCATCAAGAGTTTGATCTTGCCCCAAGACCACTAACAGGAGAGCAAATACTACAAAAACAAGATAGGGTAGAACACACTTAGGGAAAGAATAAGGATAAAAAAAGAAAAAAGGTTGAACTCAATGAAAATGTGTGTTGGAAGAAAAAATCCCTTTTCTTTACTCTACCGTATTGGAAACATTTATATGTTCGTCACAATCTAGATGTCATGCACATTGAAAAGAATGTATGTGAGAGCATTTATGGCACATTGTTAAACATTCCTGGGAAAACAAAAGATAGTCTAAACACTAGAATGGATCTTGTGCACATGGGTTTACGAAAGGAGTTACAACCGAAGGTTGTAAACAACCGAGCGTACTTGCCTCCTGCTTGCTACTCCTTAAGTAAGAAAGAGAAGCAGATTTTTTGCCAAACTTTGTATGACATTCGAGTCCCATTCGGATATTGTTCAAACTTTAAGAATCTTGTGTCATTGGATGATCTAAAGCTTGTTGGTTTGAAGTCCCATGATTGTCACGCCCTTATGCAACAACTTTTACCATTGGCCATTAGATCAATTTTGCCTAAGCATGTTCGATGTGCTATTACAAGGTTTTGTATGTTCTTTAATGATATTTGTAGCAAAGTTGTTGATGTGCCTAAATTAAACCAAATCGAAAGTGATCTAGTGGTTACCTTGTGCTTGCTTGAAAAATACTTCCCACCTTCTTTTTTTGACATAATGGTCCATCTAACGGTCCATTTGGTTAGAGAAGTCAGGTTGTGTGGTCCAGTTTATTTAAGATAGATGTACCCTTTTGAATGCTTCATGAAAATTCTAAAAGGGTTTGTCCGAAATAGAAATCGTCCTGAAGGTTGTATTGCAGAGTGTTATATTGCAACAGAAGCGATTGAATTTAGTGGGAAGTATTTAAATGAAGTTAATGTAGATGAAGTTGATAGTCCCCTGGTTGGGGGTAGAGTGATCTCCATCACTGCTGAAGAGTGGAAGCAAGCTCATCTATATGTTTTGGAAAACACAGAGGAAGTGCAACCTTACATTGAGTTAGTCTATCCCTCTCTCTCTCTCTCTTACTTTGTTCCATCGTTGGGCTTTTCGTGAGGTTCAAATTATCACTAATGATAATTTATCTCTTTTGTTTTGGCAACTTAGCGAGCATATGCAAGTGTTAAAGAATCGTTTCCCAAGGCAAGCCAAAAATGCTAAGTGGTTGCAAACCCAACATAATTGTAGCTTTATCCAATGGTTTAAAGATAAGGTAACTTGTATTCTTTATTTGCATTGTCTTGTGTATATAGCTTCATTAACATATTAGCATTTCATTTAACATAATATTTATTTCTTACTAGGTTTCGAATTCAATAAATAATGATGAGCCCGTGTCTTCTACGTTGAAATGGTTAGCTCCAGGGCCTCGTTCATATGTCACAAGATATTCAGGCTATTTCATCAACAACTGCCACTTCCATACAAGAGATCATGGAGATGATAAAGTCCATCAAAATAGTGGAGTTAGTGTCAAGGCAACAACAATGCAGGTTGCAAGTTCAAAAGACAAAAACCCAATTACGGGAGACTTGCTTTTCTATGGGGTTATAAGAGAGATTTGGGTTCTTGATTATCATATACTAACTATGCCAATTTTTAAGTGTGATTGGGTGGACAGCAACAGGGGCGTGAGAGTGGATGACTTGGGTATGACATTGGTGGATCTTACTCATATTGGCCACAAGTCAGATCCCTTCATCCTTGCTGCACAAGCAAAGCAAGTGTTTTATGTTACAGACCCAAGTGATGGTAGATGGTCGGTGGTACAATTTACCAATGACAAATCATACAAAATCGATAGAATTCATGACCAAATACCTAGTTTGGTTGATCATCATCCATTCGTAAATGCTTTACCTAATATTGAATCATTTGATACAGTTGATGATGATGATATCAACTGCGTTCGTGATAATTGCGAGGGTGTTTGGGTTGATAATTGAACCATGGAGGAAATACAATTGAGATTGTGGTAGTGCTGATTAATGTTTCAGTTATTTTGCTTAGTCATGTTACATAACCATATATTTGTTTTTCTCTTATATTTCATGCTATGTTGTATAAGTTGGATGTATTTAAGTGGTTGTTTAACATTTTTTTTTTTTGTGCAGGTTGTAACAATAAGTGGAGGAAAACAGTCCAGTAATGATCAAACTGAGGGTGGTTCAACAACTTCTCGTAGAACAAGAGGAATTTGCAAGAATGTCAAGAGAAATAGAGCTCCTAATGAAGAAAGAATTACAATTCAATTTAATTAGTATAATACGCCAGAAGAAGGGCCTATTTTAGACAACTTTATTTCAACCATCGGTCTCAAAGCACGCAATGCAACCTCAATACTAGTAAATGATTGGAAACTCGTGGATCAAGGGACAAAAGATAGAATATGGGAATCTGTTTTGGTATGAAAATTATCTTTATTTTTGGTTATATAAGTGTTGTTTTTTTATATAATAGTTCTGCTGGAATCCATAATTCCTTTTTTTTTCCATTTTAAATTCCAGAACCACTACGATGTTGATCCAGTCCACAAAGATTATGTCATGAAACAAGCTTCAAGGGCATGGCGGTAGTTTAAGACTGTTTTAACTTCAGAACGGGTGTTGAAATGTGGGAGTATTAAAGATGCCCTAGCAAATAAGACAGATGAATATAATTTTATTAGCGATGAAGTTTGGGAGAAATTCGTTCGAAGCCGGTTCGCAAATGAATGGAAGTTGTTAACCGCATAAGTCTTGTTAGGTTATTTCCATTTATAGTTGATGCAATTATGCCTTTTTAAATTCCTACATTTTATGCTTCATTGTTAGTTTGAATAATGAATTAATATTATAGAAGAGATAGAGTATACCAGCCTTGTCTTCAGTTTACCTGTTTTTATTTAATCCAAATGTTGATGTTATTTAATATAAATAGATGTTTGTGCTTGAAGGAATTGAGAGGCAGACAATAGGCCAGGAGATGAGAAAATAAATATGATCATACGACAGGAAGGAAAGGCTACCTTCATGATGAACACTTAAATATGTATGCTTAATAAGAGCTTAACTCATCATATTGCATTAATAGTGTCATTAAATTCCTCAACTTAAGCATATTTGTAGTCTTTACATCCTTTGAATTAACTTTCTCTTAATTTCGGTTTTGATGTAGGTTCGGTAAAATGGGCATAACTTTCTATTTATAGATCATAATGGTGCAAATCTTAATGTTTTAGAAAGCTGATTCAATTATCTACAAGATTGCATTACAAGTATCATCAAATTCGGGCTCTTAGTGGACCAAAATTGGGCTTGAAGTGAACCTATCTGTAGTCTCGGCCCAGTTTGACCAAGCCTCAGTATTTGGACCGTATCTCTCAAACTACGTATCAAAATTATGCAAATCAATATGTTATAGAAATCTGAGAGAAATATCTACAACTTTTATGAAGACATGTGATTAAAATTCTTAACATTCCAATGTCAAAATTGATGGTCAAAGTTGGTGCCTAATGATCTCAATTGTCAAAGATATTTACAACTAATATTTGACAATTATGCCCTTGTAATTTGACAAGTTTGCCCCTGGATGTATCTATAAATAGAGGTGCCTTGTGAACCATTAGGGCATCTTGGCCTTGGCTGGAACATTTTGGCTTTGGCTAGGATCTTGTATTTGTGTGTTTATGTTATTAATGAATTTCCTTTTTCTTACATTTTATTTTCTTTCTATTATAATGTTCTTCTAATTTCTTTTTGCTAAGGTGAAAGGGTGAAACCTTGATATGAGAATAAGGATTCTCTAACCCTTAATATGTGCTTAATAATCTTAATCTTATAATGTTTATTCAATATGATTTATATTTAATTTCTTAATCAATCTTGACACCACTCGTAAAGTGGAGGTCTTGATCCATTGTCGACAATCCTTGGCACATCAAATGCTTGGATCCTTTCTAGATGATGTATGGTTCTTCCTTACCGACAGGAATCTAGTTAGGAACCTTGATTTGTTGTAGACATATGGTGATTGGCACATTGGATGCTTGAACCCATTTACAAGAAGTGGTATAAATGTTGGTAATGAAACAAATATAATTCATATAACTAAAATGGGCTAATTATCCTTATTCGAAATATCAAGGGCGGATCCCCTAAACTTAGCTTTCATTATTATTGTGTTAATTCCTTTTACTTGCGCATTTTAATTATTCTTATCTATTGTTGATATTATCTTGTCATATCTTTGAATCAATTATATCATATTTGCTTAGCATATAATTTGTAGCGCTAAAATCTCCTTCCTCGTGGATCGACCCCGGTCTCACCGGGTTTTATTACTTTGACACTCCTATACTTGGGAGACAAT
>SNVD02002069.1:0-15658 GCA_013180625.2 Boswellia sacra | reverse complement strand
AGGATCCAATTTCTATTGTGCTTCTCTAATGGGCTTGGATCCCTCTTCTAACAAGATACGGTCAATGCATATGGATGGGCCTTGGATTTCAACAATTGTCCACTCAATAGCTATTTGTGATCTGTAAGTATTCGGACGAGTTTATCTTCTTGTATTCGTGCAAGGCCCATTTCCATTGTAATTCGCAAAGTATCATTCTCACCCAAGAATCCATAATTCAAATGATCTGGAAGTGAATTAAGCTCCAAGGTATTGGCTTTCATCACAGAAGGAAGAAGTTTTTCATTAGATAAAGGCAATTCAATGTACGAAACATCATACCTATTTGTGGTGATAGCTATAGTCTCATCCAAGCTTGTCACAGCTTCCTCCACTTCTTTAGACACTTGTATCAGCTTTCTTGTTTCTTTGAAACTTTCTATCCTTATGTGTTCACTAATAGCAACATCCACTCCATTCTTGCGAGTTAACTCAAAACACTGTTGTGGCAAATAATCAATAACGTCAACTGCAAAAACAGAATGTAAGTCATTAGAGTACCTCATTTCCTCAAAAATATTAAAACATATCACCTTGCCATCAAACTCTATGGTCAAAGTGCCATAATGAGCATCAATCTTGATTCTAGCATTTTTCGAGAATGGCCTCCCTAAAAGAATCGGTGTTGGATTAGGAGATGTCTCATCCTCTATTTTAAGGACATAGAAGTCTGCTGGAAAAACCAATTGATTCACTCGCACAAGCACATCTTCCACAACTCTTTTGCGATATGCATTAAAATGATCAGCAAACTGAATGGTAATACCAGTTTTCGCAAAAGGTCCAAGATTTAAAGAAGCATAAATAGAATATGGCATGACAGTAATAGATGCTCCTAAATCTAATATAGCTCTTTCAAACTTGGTATTATCAATAGTGCATGGAATGGTGAACGTACCTGGATCTTTGCATTTCGGAGGAATTTTTCTTTGCAATACAGCTGAAACGTTTTCCCCCACACTTACCTTCTCATTTTTCCACCCCCCCCTTTTTTCCCTCCTCCCCCCTTCAATTTCTCTGTTGTTGAAACTCCTTGAGACATTTTGTATAACAAGGTACTTGCTCAATAGCATCCAGAAGTGGTATATTTACCTCAATTTGGGGAGAAGTTTCCAAGATTTCTTGTTCTTGTTCCTCTTTCGATTTTGTAAATCTACTAGGAAAAGTGGAGGAGAAACATATGAAGGAATGGGAGTTATAGGATTTACCTGAGAAGTCAGTGTTTTGTTCATGGTGAAAGTGGTGTCATCTCCTTCCTCAGTTTGTGATTTCTTTGGCAGGAACATCTAATTGCTCTTCATTTTGCAAAGTTATCGCACAGAATCTCTCTCGTGGGGATGATCATCGTTGACAAGATAATTCTTCTGAGCCTTGGCCCTCGAATTTGCTCATGCTAGTGGCCAATTGTCCCATTTGATTTGCCAGGTTTTGGATACTTGCCCCCAGTTTCCTGCTGGAATTGCATTGTGTTAGTGGCAAGTGCATTAACAATGTCCTGGAGAGACATACTTGAGTTTTGTGAAGCTGGTTGCGGTGCTGGATGTGGCATTGGTGGTGGTTGCATTTGAAAAGGTTGCTGCACTCTAGGTTGATTGAAACCTTGTGGCCGATTTGGTATCACATTTGGAGTGATTGGTTGATGATTCCAGTAACTGAAATTATGTTGATCATCCCATCCAGCATTGTAAGTGCTAGAGAAAGGATCATACCATTGCCTCGTTTGTCCTGGAAATCCACCCATGGCATTGGCTTGTTCCATATATTCTTCTTGTAAAGTGGATACATGTCGATTGGATGCTCCATCGTAGAATATATCCCACATTCATAAGATTTTTGCATATGGCCTACAGCCATGTTTTCCACAAGAGAAGTTAGCTCAGAAACATGTTGTTCAATGTTCGGAGTGCTTACCTCATTTATTCTCCATGGTAGTTGGGGCTCAAATCCGCCACTGAATTGATGGAAGTTTACTGCCATGTCGTCTAAACACAAATAATAAAAAACAAACAAACAAAAATATGAATCAACAATGAAAACAAAATAACAAATCGATTAGAAAATCAATCCCCGGCAACGGCGCCAAAACTTGATGCGTTCGAAACTAGCAAGTATACTAGTCGCACAAGTAATAAAGTGATAAGTAGATATCGTTCCCACGAGGATTGAATCTAATTGAATTTGTTATTTTCCAGCAATAATAAACTAAACAGGGGGGGTTTTGTTGATTGATTAACTAAACTTAATACGAAAGCAAATGAAGAATAACACAAAGCAAAGTTAAATGGAGTGAAAATCAATGAGAGACACTTGGTTAAGAGTTCATTCTCTGCCACAAGATATGAATTTGTGAATTAACATAGAATAGTAATCCAATTACAGCATTGAAGTTATCAACCGTAGATAACAACAAGCTCTGTTATCCCAATCTTTCCTTACTTTGTTGTTAAATAAAACAAGCTCTTTATTTAATCTCTATCCATTAAACAACCTAGAACAAGCTCTCTAAGTTTAATTCAATAGAAGCATTACGATAAGAAAGCTAGGTTGATCTAAGCAATAATCACACAAGTTCGGATTATTTAACCTAGGTTGTATTTTCCAATTGCAATCTCTGATCACAATTTTGCTACTAATGAATGGAAATTCATGACAATTACGGATCAAGATTTCTAATCTAGCAATAGACAACAACCAGATTATATTCAGTTGGCCATTCCAAATACAATCAGTAAGCAATCATAAGCATTCGATATGGGAAAATACAAGCAACTTCAATTAGAGAATTGGATAACAATTTCTTACACAATCAACTCACAAAAATCATATCAAGGGCTTTGAAATCACCCTCAACCAATTCAGATTTAGTTACACATATTCAATCAGAATAACAAATACAATCAGAGAAATTCTAGAATTGAAAAGGAAAGAAAGAACTTAGCAAATTCTTTGAAAATCTTCTTTGTAGATGAATCTTCTTGGAATTGTAGTTCCTCCTCTTTCAAAATCTTCCTTCTCCTTCAAGAACTCCAAGGGATGAGAGAAATCCAGAAATGCAGCCTCCTCCCACGTTTTTCCCCCTTCAAGTTATCAAAATAAAACCCTAAAATGTGTTTAAATACTCTGCTACAGTAACCTGCTACAGTGTCCCGTATTATACATGCTACAGTGACTTGTGGAATTATATTTCTATACATCTCACACTGTTTGATTAGAACTTTTGGTACACTGAATGGATTTATAAACCGTAAATTTCTCCAGAAAATAGACTTCGAGAGCTTTCCAACGCTATATAATATGTCATCGGGTTCATTGTATATCAATACAATTAAATCCGAGAAGATGGTTGACTAGCAGAGGTGAAAACGAAGGGTTTTACTCCATTTTTGTGCAAGTTGATCCAAAACTCCTACAAACATCAAAACCACACAAAAACATAAAAATACCAAGGAATATAGCAAAGAAACATGGACGAATTGATATAAAAGTAATACATAAATAGACACCTATCCAAAACATTCCACTTCTAAGGTAAATCCTAAAAATTCCATTAATTCATATGTTTACCCTCCACTTTCCCAGCAGATTGCAACAAAATCAAAGAAGGAGGAACAAGAACAAGAAATCCTGGAAAACTTTCGCAAGATCGAGGTTAACATACCACTTTTCTGGGATGCTATAAGCAAGTGCCTCGTTATGCAAAATTTCTCAAGAGTTATGCACCAGCAAGAGAAAGTTAAAAGGGAATGAGAAAGTAAGTGTGGGGGAAAATGTTTTAGCTGTACTACAAAGAAAAATTCCTCCGAAATGCAACAATCCAGGTACGATCACCATTCCATGCACAATTGGTAAAACCAAGTTTGAAAGAGCTATGTTAGATTTAGAAGCATCTATTAATGTCATGCCATAGTCTATTTATGCTTCTTTAAATCTTGGACCTTTTGCGAAAACTGGTATTACCATTCAGTTTGCTGATCATTTTAATGCATATCGCAAAAGAGTTGTGGAAGATGTGCTTGTGCAAGTGAATCAATTGGTTTTTCCAGCAGACTTCTATGTTCTGGAAATGGAGGATGAGACATCTCCCAATCCAACACCGATTCTTTTGGGGAGGCCATTCTTGAAAACTGCCCGAACACAGATTGATGTTCATGATGGCACTCTCACCATGGAGTTTGATGGCGAGGTGATTCGTTTCAATATTTTTGAGGCAATGAGGTACCCTAGTGACTTGCATTATGTTTTTGCAGTTGATGTTATTGATTCTTTGGCACAACAACTTTTTGAGTTAACTCGCAAGGATGCATTGGAAGTAGCCATTAGTGAGCACATAGGGGCAGAAAATTTCAGAGAATCGAGAAAGTTGATACAAGTGTCTAAAGAAGTGGAGGAAGCTGTGCCAAGCTTGGATGAGACTTTAGCTATCACCACAAATAGGTATGATGTTTCGTACATTGAATTGCCTTTATCTAATGAGAAACTTCTACCTTCCGTGATGAAAGCACCGGCCTTGGAGCTTAAGCCTCTTCCAGATCATTTGAAGCATGTATTCCTAGGTGAGAAAGATACTTTGCCAGTCATAATAGCAAAGGGTCTTGCACCATTACAAGAAGAGAAACTCATCCGAGTGCTCCGAGATCACAAAACGGACATTGGGTGGACAGTCGCTGACATCAAAGGTATTAGTCCAGCCGTATGCATGCACCGCATCTTGTTAGAAGAGGGATCCAAGCCCACTAGAGAAGCACAGCGGAGGTTGAATCCTCCCATGATGGAAGTTGTCAAGAAAGAAATCTTGAAATTGTTAGATGTGGGTGTGATTTATCCAATTTCGGACAGCAAGTGGGTGAGTCAGTCCAAGTTGTTCCGAGGAAATCTGGTGTTACGGTGGTTAAGAATGACAATAATGAGCTAGTTACCACTCGTATCCAAACCGGGTGGCGAGTTTGTATTGATTATCGAAAGCTCAATTCTGCAACTCGCAAGGATCACTTTCCTTTGCCATTCATTGATCAAATGCTGGAGAGATTAGCAGGTCATTCTCATTATTGTTTTCTTGATGGCTATTCAGGATATAATCAGATTGTCATTGCCCCTGAGGATCAAGAGAAAACTACATTCACATGCCTATTCGGTACATTTGCCTATCGACGCATGCCATTCGGTCTTTGTAATGCCCCTGCCACTTTCCAAAGGTGTATGGTAAGTATTTTCTCTGATTATGTTGAGAACTTTATTGTGGTATTTATGGATGACTTTAGTGTTTTTGGTGATTCTTTTGATAAATGCCTTGACAACCTTACCCTTATACTTCAAAGATGTATAGAAACTAACCTTGTTCTGAATTGGGAGAAATGTCATTTTATGGTAGATCAGGGTATAGTTTTGGGACATGTTATTTCTGCTAAGGGTATAGAGGTTGATAAATCCAAGATAGATCTTATATGTTCCTTACCACCTCCCACAAGTGTGCGGGATATTCGTTCGTTTCTTGGTCATGCAGGTTTTTATCGTAGATTCATCAAAGATTTCTCGAAGATAGCATTGCCCCTATGCAGATTATTACAGACTGAGGTGGCCTTTGAATTTGATGAGAAATGCAAAGAGGCATTTGAGAAACTGAAGGAACTCTTGACTTCGGCTCCAATAATCCAATCTCCGAATTGGAATCATCCATTCAAGATCATGTGCGATGCAAGTGACTACGCTGTGGGTGCTGTTTTGGGTCAACGAATTGGCAAAATTCCACATGCCATTTACTATGCATCTCGGACTTTAAATGATGCTCAACTTAATTATTCTACCACTGAGAAAGATCTGCTAGCGGTTATTTTTGCTTTAGAAAAGTTTAGATCTTATTTGATTGGTACTAAAGTAACCGTTTATTCTGATCATGCAGCTTTGAGGTACTTTCTCACAAAGAAAGATGCTAAACCAAGGCTTATCAGGTGGATACTCCTTTTACAGGAGTTTGACTTGGAAATCAAAGACAAGAAGGGAAGTGAAAACTTAGTTGCAGACCATCTCAGTCGCATTGTCCATGATAAGAATGCACTGCCATTACAAGAAAGTTTTCCAGATGAACAATTGTTGTCTCTAAATGTAGTAGCCCCTTGGTATGCAGATATTGTCAACTATTTAGTTACCAAAAAGCTACCACATGACTTGACTCGAGCTCAAAGAGATAAGATCAAGAACATTGCCAAGTATTACATATGGGATGATCCGTACTTATGAAAGCATTGTTCTGACCAAGTGATAAGAAGGTGCATTTCTGAATCTGAATTTAATTCAATTTTAACCTTCTGTCATTCTTATGCATGTGGAGGTCACTTCGGACCAAAAGAACAGCCCTTAAAGTTCTTGATTGTGGATTCTACTGGCCATCATTGTTCAAAGATGCATATCTGTTCTGCAAAGCTTGTGACCGTTGTCAAAGGACAGGTAATTTAAGTGCTAAAAATCAAATGCCACAAACCCCTATACTTATTGTCGAGATTTTTGATGTGTGGGGTATTGATTTCATAGGTCCTTTTCCTTCATCTTTTGGTAATGTTTACATTATACTTGCTGTGGATTATGTTTCTAAATGGGTGGAAGCAAAAGCTACGAGAACTAATTATTCTAAAGTTGTTGTAGATTTTGTGAAATCTAACATTTTTGCGAGATTTGGAACACCAAGAGCCATGATTAGTGACAGAGGGACACACTTCTACAACCGATCATTTGAAGCCTTGCTCAAGAAATACAACATCACTCACAAGGTGTCTACTGCATATCATCCACAAATTAGTGGTCAAGTTGAAGTTTCAAATCGGGAGGTCAAGTCCATTATCGAGAAGACGGTGAATCCGAACAGAAAAGATTGGAGCCTACGACTTAATGATGAACTTTGGGCATATCGAACTGCTTACAAGACACCTATTGGTATGTCTCTGTATAGGTTAGTCTATGGTAAGCCAATGTCACCTTCCAGTAGAGCTCGAACACAAAGCATGGTGGGTAGTAAAGCTTTGCAACATGGAGATGGATGCTGCTGAGAACAAAGGAAGCTTCAACTGCAAGAATTGGAAGAACTTAGAAATGATGCCTATGAGAATTCCAGAATTTACAAGGAGAGAACTAAGGCATTTCATGATAAAATGATCTCCAGGAAGAATTTTGAAGTGGGACAGAAAGTTCTTTTATTTCATTCTCGCCTCAAGTTTTTTTCAGGTAAATTACGATCTCGATGGGTTGGACCTTTTGTTATTACTAATGTTTTTCCTCATGGTGAGGTGGAAATCAAGAGCTTAAAAACGGACAAAGTATTCAAGGTGAATGGGCACAGGTTGAAGCCATACTATGAGAATTCAGTGAAGCAAGACATCGAGGAGGTACCTCTCTACGAGCCAACTTTTCTCGATGGGTGAGGACAGATAACGTCAGGCTGAGGACGTTTAACCAAGCGCTTATTGGGAGGCAACCCAATGTTTTTGAAATATAAATAAAAAGAGACAAAGAAAAGAAGGTAGTATTGATCAATTTTTGTGTTTCGGGGAGATTCCTCTCATGGGCTATTATAATTGATCAGGTTTTATCTCTCTTTGCCATTTGTCTCATTTGCTTTATTGTTTGTTTTTGACTTTCATTTGCTCTTGTGTTTTTATTTCTTTTATGTGTCTCTATTTTCTTTTCTTTTCTTTTCTTTTCTTGTGTTAATTTGATTATTCCGTGCTTCGAGTTCAGTTGTGCAACAGCTTGAGGAAACATTCAAACGGGAGTTGAAGCCATTGTTTGAAGGTTTGAAATGTGCATATCTGGGAGAAGAACAAACTCAATCGCATTATCGGTAATATCTCTCCTTTTCTTCTCTTCAATGGATGCTGATATCTTTCTATCGAACCTTCGTAAATATTTCACTTCACTTCCTCAAAATGCTGTGTTTAAAATTTATAAAGTACGGATGACTAGACTTTGGGCATTGATGCTCCTAAATGTGCCTGCTGATATCCGATGGCTTATCGAAGCCAAGGTGAGATTGTCCGGTGAGCCGGACATTAATCTCGCAAAATACATGCCTGGTCTATGAAAGATCTACTACGCCAAGAGGCGAAGAGCGAAAAGGTTACAAGTATGTTATAAATGTGCTAGATTGAATTGTAACCAGACTTGTCGTTCATTAGGTTTTGCGTCCAGGAATAGAGAAGATAAACTTTCATTTATTAAGAATGGTTTGAGTAATGAGTCGCTGGATAATGTTTTGTTAACTCTCGAGTCACATTCTTGTGGACTTGTTCAGCGTGAATTGCTTAATCTATGGACACAATTTCGTGATGAATTGCAGTGTTATAGTCTAGGGAATCTGACTAAAACGACCCTGTTTGCCAGTTTATAAGAAAACTGGATGGGAAGCAAATCCCCGACTCATAGAAGGCGTTTCAGCCGTTACTGGACGTAAAACCATAGGAAGATGTGAGCCACAATCACAACTACTTGTATATTTGAATGTGTGTTGTTGTTGTCAATTTTCTTTTTTCTTGTTTCGTTTGATCTGATTACCAATGTTGTTTTTGTGTTGTTGTTGTTTGTTGATTTTGTTTGTTTTAATTTCAAGTTTTCTTTTTGACAAACCATATGCTACCCTATGGCATAAGTACACGTGGGAGACAAGTGTGGAGGTTTTGTCAACCTCCACCGAAAGTGTATCTCTATTTTTTATGCTTCACGTGGGAGACAAGTGTGGGTGTTTTGTCAACCCCCGCCGAAAGTGTATCTCCATTTTCCATGCTTCACATGGGAGACAAGTGTGTATGTTTTGTCAAACCTCGCCAAAAGCATATCTCATTTTTTCAAATCTTGGGGCGATAAATCTGCATCGAGCAACCCCCACCGAAAGTATGTCCCCATGTGTCAAAATTTGAGAGTTTATGTGTGTATATATACATTTTGCATATTTTCATATGTCATTCCATAACCTATCTTGCAATTGAAAAGCATAATATCTAACGTGTCTTACACAAGATTAGAGCACTTGTAGAAATGGAGAAAACACCAATTCGGCGATTCCGCAATATATGCGTATTTTGCGGATCACAATTTGGTAAAGAGGGAGAGTTTACCACAGCAGCTCTTGATCTTGGTAGGACATTAGCTGCGAGGGGTATTAATTTGATTTATGGAGGGGTAGTCTTGGGTTAATGGGGTGTGTGTCAACAGCTACATCCCTAGGAGGGAACAAAGTTCTCGGCATTATCCCTAAACCATTAGCTGTACGAGATATCGTAGGCAACACAATCGGGGAAGAGTTACAGGTCTCTAGTATGCATGAGCGTATTGCACATATGGTTGATAAGTCCGATGCATTTATAGCTTTGCCGGGTGGTTATGGTACATTAGAGGAGATATTTCAAATCACCTCTTGGGCACAGCTAAACATCCACCGGAAACCCATTGGTTTGTTAAATGTCAATAATTTTTTTGATGGTTTGTTGTCTTTTCTTGATCAAGCTGTAGAATAAAATTTTATCTCACCATCAGCGAGGCAAATCCTTGTTACAGCTTCAACGGCAGGGGAGTTAATTGACAAACTACAAGAATTCGTCTATTCGCCTGATCCAACAACAGCTCGGATTGAATGGTTTGGAGAAGGCAACAAAAGGCGCAACTGGATTTAACCCTCCATCTGTAATCTCTATTGCTGGTTGCTCGTTTTGTTTGCTTTCTTTTAGTGTGTTTATTTGAGATTTCATTCGTTTCTTTTTGAGCTTTTTCAGGTTATTTCTTTCGTCCCAGGTAATATTTTCTAATCATGGCTTTTAGAGTGGTGACTTAAAAAGTTTAGTTCCTCTTGAAACGCATTCTGGATCTCTTCAATCCATAATGGCTGAATAAGGAGGCTAACTTCTAAACTTTTTAGACCCCTTCTAACTAACTTGTTTTTGTTTGCTGACTTGTTGAACTTTGTTATTTTATGAGTGAGTTTAGTTTTGCGTAATTTAGAGTTGTTATGTGTTTTTATCTTTATCATTTTTGATTTAAAAAGAAAAAACAATTGTGGAAAAACCTGAGAATGGCAGAATATGGGGTTTCTTTACCCTTGAAAAGCATTCTCTCTAAATAAATCTGTAGTTTGTTTATTTCATGTTGTTTGAAGTGTTTCTTTCATAATAAAGATATATAGGCTGGAAACCTTAAGTCTGCGGGCTACTGGTCCTAAGGATTGTTGAAATATACAGTCTTGACTCAGGTGTAACAACGCCACGTACCTCTTTTCTTGCATTTTGTGCGTCGATGATAAGATAATGATTGAATTAAGAATAACTCTTGGAAAATGATAAATGATGCATGGATCTTTGTGCTTGAAATGTTAATTATTTTTTGCTTTACCTTTGATTCCTTGCACAAAATTGAGCACCGAGCCATTATCACTGAGTTATTTGTTTACTTAGAGAAATTTTATGTAATTTAAGTGTTTCTCCAGATTTCAATGAATTCTAGAACTTGTTTGATGGTCACTCGAGGCGAAATCCTAGACTGTGCAAAATTAGGGAAATGATTTAGGCCATCTTTGGACCGTTTGAGCCTTAAGAGCCAACCTTGACTAAAATTGATCCCTAGTTACCCTTTGAGCCTCTGTAAACCTTTTTCTTTGTTAACTCACTAAAAGATTTCCTAACCTTAATTGAATTTGTTCCAAACAGTTTGTCCCTTACCTATGGCATGTAAATCATTCGCAATTACATTTTGAGCTATGTTCTGGTTTTGGGAAGTTAGAGGAGGTTGGATTATGCCATGAGCAATGCAAGTGAGTTTTATTATGTTTGTAAAAAAAAAAAAAAAGAGAAAAAAAATCTGTACTTATCTTCCACGTACTTAAACATTGAGGACAATGTATTATTTAAGTGTGGGGGAATGGAATTGCAGTTAAAAAAAAAAAGAAAAAAAAGAGTTCTAGACCCTTGGGCGTTCTTAAAAAGAATGAAACAACAAAGTGTGGGGGTGTAGTTTCTTTTGCTTTCTACCAAAAAAAAAAAGAAAAAAGAAAAAAAAGAAAAAAAAAGAGAGTTCGAGTGTTCTGAATAAGTTTGGGAGAGTCATTTGATGAATAAGAATGAATTTTTTATGTCATGGGCTTGAGCTCCACATAATATTGAATGATTTTATGTGTTTGTGGGTGATTTGAGCCTAATTATTATCCTTTATCATACCTTCACCCAGGCCAAACGTTACAAGCTTAATAAAGTCCTACTTGATCCTTGGTGTTGTGCATGTCTACATTAGTGTAGAGTGACTTGAAAAGCAGGCCTATGGAGTACATTTATACACAATCTTCAATATTAAATATGATTCATTTTTATGCATAAACTCATCCGGGTTACAAGTGATTAGGTGAGAATGGCTCTACACACACACACTTGAGGAATTGAAGTGACGCGAAACTAATTTTTGAGATAAAATTCTTGATCAAGTGCATTATTTTGAAGTATTCCTTGGGTTATAATTAAGTACAATCTTTGAGGCCTATTTGCAAGTTGAAGCATTGGTGTGTTTTAATTTTTCTCTGATTCTGTTTCGGTTTAGTTTTGTTTCGTATCATTTTAGTTGTTCGAGGACTAGCAAAGTCTAAGGTGGGGGAATTTGATAGGTGTCTATTTATGTATTACTTTTATATCAATTCGTCCATGTTTCTTTGCTATATTCCATGGTATTTTTATGTTTTTGTGTGTTTTGATGTTTGTAGGAGTTTTGGAGCAACTTGCACAAAAATGGAGTAAAACCCCTTCATTTTCACCTCTGCTAGTCAGTGATCTTCTCGGATTTAATTGTATTGATATACAATGAAACCGATGACATGTTATATACCTTTGGAAAGCTCTCGAAGTCTATTTTCTGGAGAAATTTACGGTTTATAAATTCATTCAGTGTACCAAAAGTTGTAATCAAAACAGTGTGAGATGTATAGAAATATAATTCCACAAGCACTGTAGCATGTATAATACGGGGCGGTGTAGCAAGTCACTGTAGCAGAGTATTTAAACACATTTTAGGATTTTATTTTCATAACTTGAGGAGGGGAAAACGTGGGAGGAGGTTGCATTTCTGGATTTCTCTCATCCCTTGGAGTTCTTGAAGGAGAAAGAAGATTTTGAAAGAGGAGGAACTACAATTCCAAGAAGATTCATCTACAAAGAAGATTTTCAAAAAATTTGCTAAGTTCTTTCTTTCCTTTTCAATTCTGGAATTTCTCTGTATTGTATTTGTTATTTGATTGAATATGTGTAACTAAATCTGAATTGGTTGAGGGTGATTTCAAAGCCCTTGATATGGATTTTGTGAGTTGATTGTGTAAGAAATTGTTATCCAATTCTCTAATTGAAGTTGCTTGTATTTTCCCATATCTAATGCTTAGGATTGCTTACTGATTGTATTTGGAATGGCCAACTGAATATAATCTGGTTGTTGTCTATTGCTAGATTAGAAATCTTGATCCGTAATTGTCATGAATTTCCAATCATTATTATCAAAATTGTGATCAGAGATTGCAATTGGAAAATACAACCTAGGTTAAATAATCTGAACTTGTGTGATTATTGCTTAGATCAACCTATCTTTCTCCTGTCTCTTATACACATCTAGATGTGTATAAGAGACAGGTCTAAGTGTGGGGGAATTTGATAGGTGTCTATTTATGTATTACTTTTATATCAATTCGTCCCTATTTCTTTGCTATATTCCTTGGTATTTTTATGTTTTTGTGTGGTTTTGATGTTTGTAGGAGTTTTGGAGCAACTTGCACAAAATGGAGTAAAACCCTTCATTTTCACCTCTGCTAGTCAGTGATCTTCTCGGATTTAATTGTATTGATATACAATGAATCCGACGACATATTATATACCGTTTGAAAGCTCTCGAAGTCTATTTTCTGGAGAAATTTACGGTTTATAAATCCATTCCGTGTACCAAAAGTTGTGATCAAAACAGTGTGAGATGTATAGAAATATAATTCCACAAGCACTGTAGCATGTATAATACGGGGCACTGTAGCAAGTCACTGTAGCAGAGTATTTAAACACCTTTTAGGGTTTTATTTTCATAACTTGAAGAGGGGAGAACGTGGTGGAGGCTGCAGCTCTGGAATTCTTTCATCTCCTAGAGTTCTTGAAGGAGAAAGGAAGCTTGGAAGAGGAAGAACTACAATCCAAAGAGAATTACATCAAATTTGCTAAGTTTTTCCCTTCCCTTTCATTTTCTGGAATGTCCCCATGTTGTATTGTATTTACCACGTTCTTAAACATGTGTAACTGAATCTGAATTGGTTGAGGGTGATTTCAAAGCCCCTTATATGGTTTTTGTAAGTTGATTGTGCAAGAAATTGTTATCCAATTCTCTAATTGAAGTTGCTTGTATTTTCCCATGTTTAATGCTTATGATTGCTTGCTGGATTGTATTTGGGTGGCCAACTAAATATAATCTGGATATTGTCTATTGCTAGACTAGAAATCTTGATCCGTAATTGTCTTGAATTTCTAATCCTTAGTAGCAAAATTGTGATCCGAGATTGCAATTGGAGAATACAACCTAAGTTAAATAATCCGAGCTTGTGTGTTTATTGATTAGATCATCCTATCTTTCTTATCGTAATGCATCCATTGAATTAAATTTAGAGAGCTTGTTCTAGGTTGTTTAATGGATAGAGATTAAATAAAGAGCCTGTTTTGTTTAACAACAAAGTAGGAAAGATTGGGATAACAGAGCTTGTTGTTATCTACGGTTGATAATTTCAATGGAGTAATTGGATGACAATTCAACAATTAATTCGCAAATCCATATCTTGTGGTAGAGAATAGTCCCTTAACCAGATTTCTTTTATTGTGTATCTCTCAATTGATTTAACTTTGCATTGTAGTATTCTTCATTTGCTTTCGAATTGAGTTTAGTTAATCAATCAACAAAACCCCCCCATTTATTCAGTTTTCGCTTTCGAATAACAAATTCAATTAGAATCAATCCTCGTGGGAACGATATCTACTTATCACTTTATTACTTGTGCGACTAGTATACTTGCTAGTTTCGAACGCATCAAGTTTTTTGGCGCCGTTGCCGGGGATTGATTTTCTAATCGATTTGTTATTTTTTTTTCATTGTTGATTCATATTTTTGTTTGTTTTTCTTTTTTGATTGTTTGTGTTTAGACAACATGGCAGTAAACTTCTATCAATTCAGTAGCGGATTTGAGCCACAAGTACCATGGAAAGTAAATGAGGTAAGCACTCCGAACATTGAACAACAATTTTCTGAGCTAACCTCTCTTGTGGAAAACATGGCTGTAGGAGATATGCAAAAATCTTATGAATGTGGGATATATTCTACGATGGAGCATCCAATCGACATGTATCCAACTTTACCAGAAGAATATATGGAACAAGCCAATGCCATGGGTGGATTTCCAGGACAAACGAGGCAATGGTATGATCCCTTCTCTAGCACTTACAATGCTGGATGGGAAGATCAACATAATTTCAGTTACTGGAATCATCAACCAATCACTCCAAATGTGATACCAAATCGGCCACAAAGTTTCAATCCACCTAGAGTGCAGCAACCATTTCAAATGCAACCACCACCAATGCCACATCCAGCACCGCAACCAGCTTCGCAAAACTCAGGTAGGTCTCTCGAAGATATTGTTAATGCACTTGCCACTAACACAATGCAATTCCAGCAGGAAACTGGGGCAAGTATCCAAAACCTGGCAAATCAAATGGGAAAATTGGCTACTAGCATGAGTAAATTTGAGGGCCAAGACTCAGAAAAATTATCTTCTCAAACGGTGATCAATCCAAGAGAGACTGCTAGTGCAATAATTTCACAAAGTGGAGAGCAATTAGATGTCTTGCCAGGGAAATCACAAACTGATGAAGGAGATGACACCACTTCCACCATGAACAAAACACTGACTTCTCAGGTAAATCCTATAACTCCCATTCCTTAATATGTTTCTCCTCCACTTTTTCCTAGTAGATTTACAAAATCGAAGGAGGAACAAGAACAAGAAATCCTGGAAACTTCTCACAAAATCGAGGTAAATATACCACTTCTGGGTGCTATCGAGCAAGTACCTCATTATACAAAATGTCTCAAGGAGTTATGCACCAGCAAAAGAAAGTTAAAAAGAAATGAGAAAGTAAGTGTGGGGGAAGATGTTTCAGCTGTATTGCAAAGGAAAATTCCTCCAAAGTGCAAAGATCCAGGTACGTTCACCATGCCATGCACCATTGGTAAAACCCAGTTTGAAAGAGTTAAGTTAGATTTAGAAGCATCTATTAACATCATGCCATATTCTATTTATGCTTCTTTAAATCTTGGACCTTTTGCGAAAACTGGTATTACCATTCAGTTTGCTGATCATTTTAATGCATATCCCAAAAGAGTTGTGGAAGATGTTCTTGTGCAGGTGAATCAATTGGTTTTCCCGGCAAACTTCTATGTCCTTGAAATAGAGGATGAGACATCTCCTAATCCAACTCCGATTCTTTTAGGGAGACCATTCTCGAAAACTGTTAGAACCAAGATTGATGTTCATGATGGCACTCTCATCATAGAGTTTGATGGCAAAGTGATATGTTTCAATATTTTTGAG
>SNVD02002063.1:0-15567 GCA_013180625.2 Boswellia sacra | reverse complement strand
CAGGGATCCTTCTCTACCACAAGATATGGATTTGCGAATTAATCGTAGAATTGTCATCCAATTATAGCATTGAAGTTATAAACCGTAGATAACAACAAGCTCTGTTATCCCAATCTTTCCTTACTTTGTTGTTAAATAAAACAAACTCTGTATTTAATCTCTATCCATTAAACAACCTAGAACAAGCTCTCTAAGTTTAATTCAATGGAAGTATTACGATAAGAAAGATAGGTTGATCTAAGCAATAATCACACAGGTTAGGATTATTTAACCTAGGTTGTATTTTCCAATTGCAATCTCTGATCACAATTTTGCTATAATGATTGGAAATTCATGACAATTACGGATCAAGATTTCTAATCTAGCAATAGACAACAACAGATTATATTCAGTTGGCCATTCCAAATACAATCAGTAAGCAATCATAGGCATTAGATATGGGAGAATACAAGCAACTTCAATTAGAGAATTGGATAACAATTTCTTACACAATCAACTCACAAAATCCATATCAAGGGCTTTGAAATCACCCTCAACCAATTCAGATTTAGTTACACATATTCAATCAGAATAACAAATACAATACAGAGAAATTCCAGAATAGAAAAGGAAAGAAAGAACTTAGCAAATTCTTTGAAAATCTTCTTTGTAGATGAATCTTCTTGGAATTGTAGTTGCTCCTCTTTCAAAATCTTCTTTCTCCTTCAAGAACTCCAAGGGATGAGAGAAATCCAGAAATGTAGCCTCCTCCCACGTTTTCCCCTCTTCAAGTTATGAAAATAAAACCCTAAAATGTGTTTAAATACTCTGCTACAGTGACTTGCTACAGTGCCCGTATTATACATGCTACAGTGGCTTGTGAAATTATATTTCTATACATCTCACACTGTTTTGATTACAACTTTTGGTACACTGAATGGATTTATAAACCGTAAATTTCTCAAGAAAATAGACTTCGAGAGCTTTCCAACGGTATATAACATGTCATCGGGTTCATTGTATATCAATACAATTAAATCCGAGAAGATGGTTGACTAGCAGAGGTGAAAATGAAGGTTTTACTCCATTTTTGTGCAAGTTGCTCCAAAACTCCTACAAACATCAAAACCACACAAAAACATAAAAATACCAAGGAATATAGCAAAGAAACATAGACGAATTGATATGAAAGTAACACAAAAATAGACATCTATCATTTAGTTTATTGTTGCTGGAAAATAACAAATTCAATTAGAATCAATCCTTGTGGAAACGATATCTACTTATCACTTTATTACTTGTGCGACTAGTATACTTGCTAGTTTCGAACGCATCAAGCAGCATCCATCTCCATGTTACAAAGGCTTCACTACTGATGCGTTCGGAACTGGCAAGTATACTAGTCGCACAAGTAATAAAGTGATAAGTAGATATCGTTCCCACGAGGATTGATTCTAATTGAATTCGTTATTTTCCAGCAACGATAAACTAAACAGGGGGGGTTTTGTTGAATGATGAACTAAATGAAATAAGAATGCAAATTAAGAATAACAAAACAGAAGTTAATTTGAATGAAAGATCAATGAGAGACACTTGGTTAAGGGTTCTTTCTCTGCCACAAGATATGAATTTGTGAATTAACATAGAATTGTAATCCAATTACAGCATTGAAGTTATCAACCGTAGATAAAAACAAGCTCTGTTATCCCAATCTTTCCTTACTTTGTTGTTAAATAAAACAAGCTCTTTATTTAATCTCTATCCATTAAACAACTAGAACAAGCTCTCTGAGTTTAATTCAATGGAAGCATTATGATGAGAAAGATAGGTTGATCTAAGCAATAATCACACAAGTTCGGATTATTTAACCTAGGTTGTATTTTCAAATTGCAATCTCTGATCACAATTTTGCTACTAATGATTGGAAATTCATGACAATTACGGATCAAGATTTCTAATCTAGCAATAGACAACAACCAGATTATTTTCAATTGGCCACCCCAAATATAATCTGCAAGCAATCATAAGCATTAGATATGGGAAAATGCAAACAACTTCAATTAGAGAATTGGATAACAATTTCTTACACAATCAACTCACAAAAACCATACCAAGGGCTTTGAAATCACCCTCAACCAATTCAGATTCAGTTACACATGTTCAAAAACGTAGTTAATACAATACAATACAAAAACATTCCGAAAAATGAAAGAGAAAGGAAGAAACTTAGCAAATCCTTTGCAAATCTCCTTAGATTTTTAGTTTTTCCTCTTTCCAAGCTTTCTTTCTCCTTCAAGAACTCCAAAAGATGAGAGAATTGCAGAGCTGCCAGACTCCAAGTCGTTTCCCCTCTTCAAGTTATGAAATAAAAACCTAAATATCATGTTTATAACTGGCTATAGTAATTGCCTATAGGGGCCCCATATTAAAACATGCTAAGTGATAGGGGAAATTACAAAATACAGTTCTTCATAACATTTTTTATATCATAACTTTTGTACAACTACATCAAATTGCGGAACCTGTAAAATTTCTCCAGAAATAGACTTCGAGGAACTTTTCACATGGGATATATAGCATCCTGTGTTTTATCAGGGGGCTCAATTGACACGATATGCAAATCAACTCGAGGAATTGGAGGCACTGATTAGCAGCTAGAAGGTGTTGAATGAGAAAAAATGAAGGGTTATACTCCATTTTTGTGCAAGTTGCTCCAAAACTCCTACAAACATCAAAACCACACAAAAACATAAAAATACCAAGGAATATAGCAAAGAAACATGAACACAAAGTGATAGAAGTCAAACATAAAAGACACCTTAATCAAATGTTAGCACTAAGGCTATTGAATAAGTTTGATGTGATTCGAGTAAACAATACACATTGATTTCATTGTTGAGATTTATAATATGTTTAGTATGTGCAAGAATCAAGGATAAAGAATAAAGGATTATTGAAAAAATAATTTATAAAATCAAAGAAGAGAGACTTGGGGCTTATTAAATGAATCCCACTCCATCTAAGGTTGATCTGAAAAGAAGAAAACTACATGATAAAGGCACAAAAGTTCAAGTAGAAGGTTTGATTCAAGGAATATGACACATAAGCAATGTTCAATCAATTAGTCAATATTTCCCTACAAATGTCCAAATAACGTGATTCTTGAGCCTTTGGAAAGCTTACTTAATTTATAACATTTCATATGTTTTAAAGAAATTCAAATTTCAAGTGCAAGATTGTTCAAATCATCATGCAAGTTGAAAGACAAATGGAAGCAGCTGACATGAGCACCGAATACTCTTTTAGACATATCTTGAGCTAGAAAAATTAAAATGACTTGATTCTTATAGCATTGGAAAGAGACTTAATGGGTAACATTTCATATGTTTTGAAGAAATTCAAATTTCAAATGTAAGGCTGACATAATTGACATGCAATTCGGTGAACTGGCACAGAGAAGAAAAATCAACTCCCATGAGCACTGAATGGTGTTTTGGCCATATCTTAAGATAGATATATCCAATTGCTTTTATTCTTAATGTTTTGGAAAGCTTATTCAAATATTAAGATCTTTTATGTTTTGAATAAATTCAAATTTCAAACGGAAGGCTGACAGAATTATCATTCAAGTCGGTGGACTGACACATGGAGGAAAAATCAAGTCACATGAGCACCGAATAGTGTTTTGGCCATATCTTGAGCTACAGATATCCAAATGACTTGGTTCTTGATGCGTTGGAAAGCTTATTCAAATGTGCAGATCTTTTATTTTTTACAGATTTTCAAATTTCAAACGGAACATTGACAAAAATGACAGACAAGATTACGATTTTTATGGTGGGCAGAAAATTTGGAGTTGGTGTCTTCACTTGATTAAGTTCATCTCATTTGCCTATAAAAGGAGCCATTCTCCCATGCATTCAACAAGAAAAGAGAAGCATCTATTAAGCAAAAAACAAGAGAAATATCAAATCTAGAGAGCTTTTATATTCTTTATCTACTCTTTGAAGAGAGTTGTACTTTTGTTGTAAAAAATTTCTTTGTTCTTGTATTGTGGTGAGAGTGAGATCTTCTTGTAAAGGATAAAAGTTATCCTTGAGAGAACTCTTTCCTTGGTGAGGTTGTTCATCAAGAAGAACTCTTGGTGTGGTGTTATCAAGGGTTGAAGGAAGTTGCCTTGGTGATGTTGTTCATCAAGAAGAACTCTTGGTGTGGTGTTATCAAGAGTTGGAAGAAAAAGTCTTGGTGAGGTTGTTCATCAAGCAAGTTGTAAAGATTCTACAAATTAGTGGAAAGCTTAGCTCGTGGAGCTAGGAGCCCGTGGACGTAGGCAAGGTTTGCCGAACCACGTAAATTGAGTTTGCACTCTCTCTATCACTTTCCTCTTTACATTTACTTGCACTTGTGATTGTTCTTTATTGCTATTCTCTTGTTTGCATTTTATTTTCATCTTCTTCACCTTCATTCTCAAAGAAAGAGTGAACTAATTTTGATCTTTCAAGAAAAGTTTTCTAAATCCGTTTTGATAAATAAAAAACCAATTCACCCCCCCTCTTGTGTTGTCATACCTGGGTCAACAAGTGGTATCAGAGCAAGGTTGCTCAATTTTTTAAATCTTAATCGATTTTTAAGCTATGACAACTTTTAATTCAATTTCATATGTTGAGGGACTTTCTATCTCTAGACCACCATTTTTCAATGGAAGTGATTACTCTTATTGGAAAACTAGAATGAGTATTTTCTTGAAATCTTTTGATTATGATTTGTGGTCTATTGTTTTGGAAGGACCTTTTGTTCATACCAAAATTGAAAATGGGGAATGCATGCTTAAAGAACCTAAAGAGTTTAGTGAAGATGATAAAAAGAAATTGAGTTTGAATGCTAAAGATATGAATGTGTTATATTGTGCTCTAGATAGAAAAGAGTTTAATAGAATATCTACTTGTTCTACGGCACAAGAAATATGGCACACACTTGAAGTAACTCAGGAAGGAACTAGTCAAGTTAAAGAATCCAAAATTAGTATGCTAGTTCATAGTTATGAGCTTTTTAAGATGAAATCGGATGAATCAATTTCTGAAATGTTTACTAGATTTACGGATATTATTAATAGTTTGAAATCTCTTGGTAAATCTTATCTAATGTTGAAATGGTGAGAAAGATTCTTAGGTGTCTACCAAAATCTTGGGAGCCAAAGGTGACGGTAATTTAAGAAGCAAAGGATCTCACCAAACTACCATTAGAAGAACTTAGGGGTTCTCTCATGACTCATGAAATCACCTTGAAGGAGAATGAAGAAGATTTCAAGAAAAAGAAAAATATTGCTTTCAAATCTTCAACGAAAGAAAAAGATGACTCCGATGATGAAGGAGATGATGAAGATCTTGCATTCATCACAAGAAAGCTAAAAAGGATGATTAGAAGAAAACCAAGGATTCAAGAAGAACTCTAGAAGGGAGTACAAAGGGCAAAGCTCAAAGCAAGATAAGAAAAATGATCAAGTCATTTGCTATGAGTGCAAGAAACCGGGACATGTAAAGATAGATTGTCCTTACTTCAAGAGTCAATACAAGAAATCCAAAGCAATGAAAGCCACAAATTGGGATGATAGTGAAGCTAGCTCCACCGAAGAAGAAGATTGCGAAGTGGCAAAACATGTGCTTCATGGCTTTAAGTGAAGATGAGGTAAGTATTCGAAACTATGATCCTAAACTTTCATATGATGAATTACTTGAAGCATTCCAAAATTTAAATGTGCAAGTTGATAAACAAAATTCAAAAATCAATGCTTTTAAAAAGAAGTCAAAAATCATGTTATCTCAATTAGAAGAGTTGGTGGAAATAAATGAAGCTTTAGAAAATGAAAATGAATAATGTATGTTTTTTTTTTGTTTTTATTGTGTAAAACAAAAAGATTTTGAAAGTTTGGAAAGTCAAATACATTTTTTAAAAACTGAAAATGAGATTTTTAAAACAAAAGGATTTTGATAAATTAGAGAAAGAAAATGTTATTTTGAAAAAGGAAAATAATGACTTAAGAAATATTCTTGATAGTTTTACAAAAAGCACAACAAATTTGAATTCCATGTTACAAAACCAAATGTGTGTTTTAGATAAAAGAGGGATAGGATATAAAACTAATAAAAATCAAAAGTATTTTAAAAACTATTTTGTTCATGCATATTCTAGGAATAATCCTAATCATTCATGTACTTATTGTGGAAGTAAAAGACACAAAGTGTATTCTTGCTATATTGAGAAAAATCCTAATTTGAAACAAATATGGGTTCCAAAAAGTACCATAACTGACCCCCAAGGACCCAATAACTTTTAGGTACCAAAAAGTCTCTCTTTGAATGTTGATTGTAGAAACAAAGGAGTGTCAAACACAAGTGGTACTTAGATAGTGGATGCTCAAGGCATATGATCGGAGATGCCTCCAAGTTTTTAAAATTATTCATCAAGAAAGGAGGATATGTGACCTTCGGTGATAATGCCAAAGGAAGGGTAATCGGACATGGTGATATTGGTAACCCTTCTTCACCTATTATTAAAGATGTTTTGCTTGTTCATAGTTTGAAACATGATTTGATTAGCATTAGTCAATTGTGTGATAAGGGATATTTTGTTACTTTTGAGCCTAATAGAAATGTGATTAAGGATGTTAGTAACAATAAGACATTAATTATTGGTAATAGATGTGGTAATATTTATACAATTGATATTGATGTCAATGATCATGTAGAAAATTGTTTTATTGTTAATCATGATGCTTGGTTATGGCATAGAAGGTTAGGTCATGCTAGCATGGACACAATTTCAAAAATTTCTAATAATGATTTAGTTGATGGTCTTCCAAAAATAAAATTTAAAAAGGATAAGATTTGTGATGCTCGTCAATTTGGAAAACAAGTGAGAACTTCTTTTAAACAAAAGAAATTTATTTCAACAAATAAAACTCTATAATTACTTCATTTGGATTTATTTGGACCATCAAGAACTCAAAGCCTTGGTGGAAAGTATGATGTTTTTGTTATTGTGGATGATTATTCAAGATTCACTTGGGTGGTTATGTTATGCCCTAAGCTACATGATAATTTTGATGATAACAATACACATTGATTAATTGAGATTTACTAACATGTTTTATTTATTGCAAGAGGTAAGATCATTGAAATAATTTTTAAAATCAAAGAAAAGGCTTATTAAAATGAGTGTTGAAGCTAGGAGAAGACTACATGTTAAAAGGCACCGAAAGCTTAGAACAAGGATTGACTCAAGGAATGTGACACATGAGCAATGTTCAATCAATTGGTCATATATATCCCTACAAATATCCAAATGACGTGATTCTTGAGCCTTTGGAAATCTTACTCAATTTATAACATTTCATATGTTTTAATGAAATTCAAATTTCAAGTACAAGGTTATCCAAATCATCATGCAATTTGAAAGACAAATGGAAGCAGTTGACATGAGCACTGAATACTTCTTTGGACATATCTTGAGCTAGAAAAATCAAAATGACTTAATTCTTATGGCATTGGAAATATGACTTAATGAATAACATTTCATATGTTTTGAAGAAATTCAAATTTCAAATGGAAGGCTGACATAATTGACATGCCATTCGGTGGACTGACACAGAGAAGAAAAATCAACTCACTGAGCACCGAATGGTTTGTTTTGGCCATATCTTGATAGAGATATCCAATTCTTTGATTCTTAATTTTTGGAAACTTATTCAAATATGAAGATCTTTTAATGTATATTATAAAATTCAAATTTCAAATGGAAGGCTGACAATTATCATTCAATCATGGACCAGACACATGGAAGAAAAATCAAGTCACTTGAGCACCGGAATGGTGGTTTTGGTCCCTCTATATCTATGAGCTACAGATATCCAAATGACTTGGTTCTTGATGCGTTGGAAAGCCTATTCAAACGTGAAAATCTTTTATGTTTTGCAGATTTTCAAATTTCAAACAGAACATTGACAAAAATGGTAGAAAAGATTACGGTTTTTTATGGTGGGCAGAAAATTTGGAGATGGTGTCTTCACTTGATTAAGTTCATCTCATTTGCCTATAAAAGGAGCCATTCTCCCATGCATTCAACAAGTGCAAGAGAAGAATTTTATCAAGCAAAAAGCAAGAGAAGTATCAAGTCTAGAGAGCTTTTATATTATCTATCTACTCTTTGAAGAGAGGTATACTTTTGTTGTAAAAATTATCTTTGTTCTTGTATTGTGGTGAGAGTGAGATATTATTGTAAAGGATAATAGTTATCCTTGAGAGAACTCTTGTTGTGTGTTATCAAGAGTTGAAGGAAGTTGCCTTGGTGATGTTGTTCATCAAGAAGAACTCTTGGTGTGGTGTTATCAAGGGTTGAAGGAAGTTGCCTTGGTGAGGTTGTTCATCAAGAAAAACTCTTGGTGTGGTGTTATCAAGGGTTGAAGGAAGTTGCCTTGGTGAGGTTGTTCATCAAGAAGAACTCTTGGTGTGGTGTTATCAAGAGTTGGAAGAAAAAGTGTTGGTGAGGTTGTTCATCAAGCAAGTTGTAAAGATTCTACAACTTAGCGGAAAGCTTAGCTCGTGGAGCTAGGAGCCCGTGGACGTAGGCAAGGTTTGCCGAACCACGTAAATTGAGTTTGCACTCTCTCTAGCCCTTTCCTCTTTACATTTACTTGCACTTGTGATTGTTCATCATTATTATTCTTTTGATTGCATCTTTGATAAATTCTAATTTCATCTTCTTCACCTTTATTTTCAAAGAAAGAGTGAAATAATTTTGATTTTCAAGAAAAGTTTTCTAAATCCGTTTTGATAAATAAAAACCCAATTCACCCCCCCCTCTTGGGTTGCCATACCTGGGTCAACAAGTGGTATCAGAGCAAGGTTGCTCATTTTTTTAAAATCTTAACCGATTTTGAGCTATGACAACTTTTAATTCAACTTCATATGTTGAGGGACTTTCTATCTCTAGACCTCCATTTTTTAATGGAAGTGATTACTCTTATTGGAAAACTAGAATGAGTATTTTCTTGAAATTTTTTGATTATGATTTATGGTCTATTGTTTTGGAAGGACCTTTTGTTCCTACCAAAATTGAAAATGGAGAAAGCATGCTTAAAGAACCTAAAGAGTTTAGTGAAGGTGATAAAAAGAAATTGAGTTTGAATGCTAAAGCTATGAATGTGTTGTATTGTGCTCTAGATAGAAATGAGTTTAATAGAATATCTACTTGTTCTACGGCACAAGAAATATGCACACACTTGAAGTAACTCATGAAGGAACTAGTCAAGTTAAAGAATCCAAAATTAGTATGCTAGATCATAGTTATGAGCTTTTTAAGATGAAATCGGATGAATCAATTTCTGAAATGTTTACTAAATTTACGAAAATTATTAATAGTTTGAAATCTCTCGGTAAATCTTATTCTAATGTTGAAATGGTGAGAAAGATTCTTAGGTGTCTACCAAAAACTTGGGAGCCAAAGGTGACGGCAATTCAAGAAGCAAAGGACCTCACCAAACTACCATTAGAAGAACTTATGGGTTCTCTCATAACTCATGAAATCATCTTGAAGGAGAATGAAGAAGAAGATTGCGAAGTGGCAAACATGTGCTTCATGGCTTTAAGAGAAAATGAGATAAGTATTATAAACCATGATCCTAAGCTTTCATATGATGAATTACTTGAAGCATTCCAAAATTTACATGTGCAAGTTGATAAGCAAAATTCAAAAATTAATGCTTTCAAAAAGAAGTCAAAAAATCATGTTATCTCAATTAGAAGAGGTGGTAGAAATAAATGAAGCTTTAGAAAATGAAAATGAAATTTAAAAGCAAAAAGATTTTGAAAGTTTGGAAAGTCAAATACATTTATTAAAAACTGAAAATGACATTTTAAAACAAAAGGATTTTGATAAATTGGAGAAAGAAAATATTATTTTGAAAAAGGAAAATAATGACTTAAGAAATATTGTTGATAGTTTTACAAAAAGCACAAAAAATTGAATTCTATGTTACAAAACCAAAGGTGTGTTTTTGATAAAAGAGGGATAGGATATAAAACTCATAAAAATCAAAAGTATTTTAAAAACTATTTTGTTCATGCATGTTCTAGGAATAATCCTAATCATTCATGTTAAGTATTGTGGAAGAAAAGGACACAAAATGCATTCTTGTTACATAAGAGAAACCTAATTGGAGAGCAAATATGATTTCTTCCCTTCCCCCCCCCCCCCAAGTTGGAACAAAACTAACCCCAAGGACCAGAACTTTTGGCGTTACCAAAAAGTGTACTCTTGAATGTTGATGTAGAGACAAAGGAGTGGCAAACACAAGTGGTACTTAGATAGTGGATGCTCAAGGCATATGACCGGAGATGCCTCCAAATTTGCAAGATTAATCATGAAGAAAGGAGGATATGTGACCTTCGGTGATAATGCCAAAGGAAGGGTAATCGGACATGGTGATAGTGGTAACCCTTCTTCACCTATTATTAAAGATGTTTTGCTTGTTCATGGTTTGAAACATGATTTGATTAGCATTAGTCAAGTATGTGATAAGGGATATTTTGTTGCTTTTGAGCCTAATAGATGTGTGATTAAGGATGTTAGTAACAATAAGACATTATTTGTTGGTAATAGATGTGGTAAAATTTATACAATTGATATTGATGTTAATGATCATGTAGAAAATTGTTTCATTGTTAATCATGATGCTTGGTTATGGCATAGAAGGTTAGGTCATGCTAGCATGGACACAATTTCAAAAATTTCTAGAAATGATTTAGTTGATGGTCTTCCAAAAATAAAATTTGAAAAGGATAAGATTTGTGATGCTTGTCAATTTGGAAAACAAGTGAGAACTTCTTTTAAACAAAAGAAATTTACTTCAATAAATAAACCTCTACAATTACTTCATTTGGATTTATTTGGACCATCAAGAACTCAAAGCCTTGGTGGAAAGTATTATGTTTTGTTATTGTGGATGATTATTCAAGATTCACTCATGTATTATTCTTGAAAACTAAAAATGAGGCCATACAAGCTTTTTCAAAATTTGCAAAAAGAGTCCAAAATCAAAAAGGGTATTCTATTGTGTCCATTAGGAGTGATCATGGTGGTGAATTAGACAATGTTGCATTTGAAAATCTTTGTGATGAAAATGGTTTTGAGCATAATTTTTCCTCACCTAGAACTCCACAACAAAATGGTGTTGTTGAAAGGAAAAAATAGGACTATCCAAGAAATGGCTAGGACCATGTTACTTGAAAATAATTTGCCAAAATATTTTTGGGCCGAAGTCGTTAATACCGCATGCTTTATAATCAATAGAGTCCATATTAGAGCCTTAATAAAGAAAACTCCTTATGAACTTTGGAAAGGAAGAAAACCCAACATTGGATTTTTTAAAGTTTTTGGATGTAAGTGTTTTATTTTAAACACCAAGGATAATCTTGGAAAATTTGATGCAAAAGCCGATGTTGGAATTTTTGTTGGCTACTCCAACCATAGTAAAGCATATAGAGTTTTTAACAAAAAGACCTTACTATTGAAGAATCTATGCATGTTGAATTTGATGAAACTAATGTTATTTCTTCAAAGAATTTAGATGATGATAATGTTGAGGTAGAAAGGCAAATCAAGGAATCAGCTGATGAAAACAGAGCCTAAGAGGAATTACAACTTCAACAAGAAAAGCTTGAGGAAGTAAATGATTCTTCCCAAGAATTACCAAAGGAATGGAGGTATGCAAAAGCTCACCCTAAAGATCTCATTATTGGTGAACCATTACAAGGTATGAAAACTAGATCTTCTTTTAAGAACTTTTGTAATCATTTTGCTTTTGTCTCTCAATTTGAACCAAAATCTTTTAAAGAAGCCGAAAATAACGAAAGTTGGATTTTGGTATGGAAGAAAAAATTAAACCAATTTGAGAGAAATCAAGTTTGGGAATTAGTCCCTAGACCCAAATATGACTAAACCCCTTAGTTAAGATATATTTTGCATAATTAGAAGAGAAGTAGGCATGTTGGATATGTCTTAATTTTGCTTTAATATGATAATCTTTGAATGGTAGCATATGTTAAGGGGGAGAATATATTTAGGGGGAGTAGTTAATTTGATTACATCTTTTTGATGATAACAAAAGGGGGAGAAATGGTTGGATTGCTTACTTACATTCTTAACAAGTGCCATCTTTTTTTTTATTCTTGATTTTATTTTTATTCTTGATTTAAATATTATTTTAAAGTAATCAATGGTTTGTCATCATAAAAAAGGGGGAGATTGTTAGCCCTAAGGCTACATGATAATTTTGATGATAACAATACACATTGATTAATTGAGATTTACTAACATGTTTATTTATGTGCAAGAGTAAGATCATTGAAATAATTTTAAAATCAAGAAGACGCTTATTAAAATGAAGTGTTGAAGCTAAGGAGAAGACTACATGTTAAAGGCACCAAAGCTTAAGAACAAGGATTGACTCAAGGAATGTGACACATGAGCAATGTTCAATCAATTGGTCATATATATCTCTAGAAATATCCAAATGACGTGATTCTTGAGCCTTTGGAAAGCTTACTCAATTTATAACATTTCATATGTTTTAATGAAATTCAAATTTCAAGTGCACGGTTGTCCAAATCATCATGCAAGTTGAAAGACAAATGGAAGCAGCTGACATGAGCACCGAATACTCATTTGGCCATATCTTGAGCTAGAAAAATCAAAATGACTTGATTCTTGTGGCATTGGAAAGATGACTTAATGAAGAACATTTCATATGTTTTTAAAAAATTCAAATTTCAAACGGAATGCTGACATAATTGACATGCAATTCGGTGGAACTGACACAGAAGAAGAAAAATTCAACTACATGAGCACCGAATGGTGTTTTCGGCCATACTTAAGAAGAGTGATATCCAAATAGTGAAATTTCTTTAACAAATGTTTTTGGAAAAGCTATCAAATATGACGAGTCTTTTATGTTTTAAAGAAATTCAAATTTCAAACGGAAGGCGACAGGAATTATCATTCAAGTCGGTGTCTGGACTGACACATGGAGGAAAATCAAGTTCACATGAGCACGATATGGTGTTTTGGCCCATATCTTGAATACAGATATCCAAATGACTGATTCTTGATTGCGTTTAAGCGAAAGCTTATTCAAAATTGAGATCTTTTATGTTTTGTAGAGTTTCAAATTTCAAACGGAACATTGACAAAAATGGCAGACAAGATTACAGTTTTTATGGTGGGCAGAAAATTTGGAGATGGTGTCTTCACTGGATTAAGTTCATCTCATTTGCCTATAAAAGGAGCCATTCTCCCAAGCATTCAAGAAGTGCAAGAGAAGCATTTTATCAAGCAAAAAAGCCAAGAGAAATATCAAGTTTATAGAGCTTTTATATTCTTTATCTACTCTTTGAAGAGAGTTGTACTTTTGTTGTAAAAACTTTTCTTTGGTCTTAGATTGTGTGAGAGTGAGATCTTCTTGTAAAGGATAAAAGATATCCTTGAGAAAACTCTTTCCTTGGGAGTTGTTCATCAAGAAAGAACTTCTTGGTGTGGTGTTATCAAGAGTTGAAAGAAAAAAAGGCTTTGTGAAGTGTCATCAAGCAAGTTGTAAAGATTCTACAACTTAGTGGAAAGCACTAGCTCGTAGAGCTTAAGGAGCCGTGGAGTACGGCAAGTTCTGCCGACCACGTTTAAATTGAGTTTGAATCAATTTTACGACCACTCTCTCACCCTTTCCAGTCTGAAACATTTTACTATGCCACTGTGATGTTCATCATTATATTTTTTGATTGCATTCTTTGATGAAATTTAATATTCATCTTCTTCACCTTTATTCTTAAAGAAAGAGTTAATAATTTTGATTTTCAAGAAAAGTTTTCTAAATCCGTTTTGATAAATAAAAACCCAATTCACCCCCCCTCTTGGGTTGCCATACCTGGGTCAACATATGTTACGGTCATATGTAACAGAGTTTAACGGAAATTGGGATGTGTATATACCTCTTATGGAATTTGCTTATAATAACAGTTACCATTCTAGTATTGAGATGGCACCATATAAAGCACTCTATGGTAGGAAATGTAGAACTCCAATATGTTAGGATGAGGTAGGTGAAAGAAAGCTATTGGCTCTAAAAATTAGACAAGACACTAATGAAAAGATTTGTGTTATCAGAGACAGATTGAAGGCAGTTTAAGATAGATAGAAAAGCTATAGAAATAAGCACAGAAGATAACTTGAGTTTCAGGTGGATGATAGAGTTTTCTTACGGATTTCACCTTTGAAAGGTGTACTTCAATTCGAGAAGCAAGGGAAATTGACTCCGTGATATATTAGACCATATAAGATCATTGAGAGAGTTGGTTCTGTTACATGTCGGTTAGCAGTACCCCAAGAGTTATCCAGGATATTCATGACATTTTTCATGTTTTTATGCTTCGTAAATATATACCAGATTCATCTTATGTATTGGAACAACAACCAATGGAGTTAAAAAAAGACTTGTCTTATGAAGAGTAACTAGTTGATATTGTTGATAAGAAACAACAAGTACTCCGTACTAAAACCATCTCACTAGTTAAGGTATTATGGAGGAATCATGGAGTAGAAGAAGTTACTTGGGAACGTGAGGATCAGATGAGAGCTCATTATCCATTTATTTTTCAGCCGGTTATATAAATTTCGAGGACAAAATTTTTCTTAAGGGGGGAAGATTTGTCATGCATGTGATTTTATAAAACAAAATAGGAGGTGGCAAGCTAAGTTAATTGAGAAGTTGGAAGCTAGTTCAATTAAAAGCAGGAGGTGGCAACCTGTAGGTTTCTTTTTAATTCAATTAAGTAGCTTGTGAGTTGCTAGCTAGAAGAGGTGAAAGTTGTTTATAACAGTTTCACTTGGCTACTTCCTTATCTCTTGAAACCAAGAGCAAAAATTGAGTGAAAATGGAGAAACTGAGAGAGAAAAGGAAGGGAAAAGAAAAGAAAGAAAGGAAAGAGAAGGAAAGAAGAGAAAAAGGAAAGGAAAGAAATAAAAGAAATTGAAAAGGAAGAGAATAAGGAAAAGGAAAAAAAAAGGGGGGAATTCTACCAGTTAATTAATAGTATAATTAGTTTAGTGTGATATTTGATGGATTTAGGAATTTGTTATTTTTATATTTTGGTTTACATTGAGTTTAATATTCATTTTGAACCTATTGCTATAGGTAAGGATCATGTAGGTGACCAGTCAGATGTTCAAGATGTTAGCCAGACCTGAACATCTATATTATGTGAGTGGATAAATCTTTAAATGTTAAAATACTTATTTAAAAATGCCATTTGACATGTCATGATTTTTTATTGGAATTGGATACTTTTAGTTGCATTATTAAACATGTTTATGTGATATGTGTATGGATTTGAGTTAAATGGCATTTTGAATTGTTTTTATAACCTATCAGAATTGATATGAGTCCAGAATATGAAATTATGATATTGTTAAGTGGAAAATTGATGTTTTGTTAATGTAAAGTGTACGTGATTTCAAACCACCTTATGAAGTACCCGTTTCCCA